>PVLD010025111.1:10335-24357 GCA_004027595.1 Dinomys branickii | reverse complement strand
TTACCCGATAATATATTTGGGGGCACAGCCCTCACCAGGCTAAATCTGAGAAACAACCATTTTTCACACCTGCCTGTGAAAGGGGTTCTGGATCAGCTTCCAGCTTTTATCCAGATAGATCTGCAAGAGAACCCATGGGACTGCACCTGTGACATCATGGGGCTAAAGGACTGGACAGAGCATGCCAGCTCCCCTGTTATCATCAATGAGGTGACTTGTGAGTCTCCTGCTAAGCATGCAGGGGAGATACTGAAATTTCTGGGAAGGGACGCCATTTGTCCAGAGAGTCCAAATTTGTCAGATGGGACCATTTTGCCAATGAATCACAACACAGACACACCTCGGTCACTCAGTGTGTCTCCTAGCTCCTATCCTGAGCTACACACGGAAGTTCCACTCTCTGTCTTAATTTTAGGGTTGCTGGTTGTTTTTATACTGTCAGTCTGTTTTGGGGCAGGTTTGTTTGTCTTTGTCCTGAAACGCCGAAAGGGAGTGCCAAATGTTCCCAGGAGTGCCAACAACTTAGACATAAGTTCCTTCCAACTACAGTATGGCTCTTACAACACAGAGACTCATGACAAAACTGACGGCCATGTCTACAACTACATCCCCCCACCTGTGGGTCAAATGTGCCAAAACCCCATCTACATGCAGAAGGAAGGAGACCCAGTAGCCTATTACCGTAACTTGCAGGAATTCAGCTATGGCAACCTGGAGGAGAAAAAGGAAGAACCAGCCACACTAGCTTACACAATAAGTGCCACCGAGTTGCTGGAAAAGCAGGCCACACCGAGAGAGCCCGAGCTGCTGTATCAAAATATAGCTGAGCGAGTCAAAGAACTCCCCAGCGCAGGCCTCGTCCACTATAACTTTTGTACCTTACCTAAAAGGCAGTTCGCCCCTTCCTATGAATCTCGACGCCAAAACCAAGACAGAATCAATAAAACCGTTTTATATGGAACTCCCAGGAAATGCTTTGTGGGGCAGTCAAAGCCTGATCACCCTTTACTGCAAGCCAAGCCGCAATCAGAACCAGACTACCTCGAAGTTCTGGAAAAACAAACTGCAATCAGTCAGCTGTGAAGGGAAATCATTTACAACCCTAAGGCATCAAAGGATGCTGCTCCAAAGTGGTGGAAACACTTCGTTTGCTTTTGTGTTTGTCTGTGTTCTCCCTTTCCCGGTGGGGACTTTGCAAATGTTTGGGAGATGGGGCGAAGCAAAGGTGTTGATGTTGCCAGTTTTTCCTCTAAATTATTTCTCTCTCACTCTCCCCTCACCATTTTTTTTCCTTCTCTTCTTAGGAACCGTCAGTGAACATGAATGTTTCTACAGTGCATTGTTTCATATATTTTGTTTATGACTTTGTTTCTGTTTTCTTCTTTCTTTTTTCCAGTGTGGGAGTAGAAAGAGATTATAGTGAATGAAGGAAGAATAGGCAAACTGTTGAAACGAAAATGGAGAACTAGTGTATTTTGTAGAAGATCTCCAAAGATCTTTTGGGACTACAACTTCTTTTGTAAATAATGATACCTGGTATTTCCACCTTCAGTTCCCAAGTACAGCTGCTGGGCATCACTTCTTTGTGTTAAAGTGCCTTCGCACTTTAAGTACATTACTTAAATGTTGCTTTTAGCTTTGATGAATTGAACGTATTTTAATGTGTTGTATTTTTCAAAATGAAAACATTGTAAAATAGATCTCTATGTCAGCTGTATTAAGTCAACGTACAGTTTGCTTGATTTATGAAAACCAGCCTGTCATCAAATGATTCTAGTTTAGGACTTTATAGACTTAACTGTAAAATATTTCCGTTCCTCTGGGTTTGTTTTAAGTGATTTTATTTAAGTCAACTAAAGGGATTTAACCGTGGACTAGAGGTATTCAGCTGCCTCATATGGGATTAGTAATTCATTAATAAAATATATTTAACCCAATATCAGAGTGGATTGAACAATTAATGCCCTTCCGTAAATCATTATGTTACACTAACATGATTGGTGTTTTAGATTATTTTCCTAATTAAGAATACATTACACAACTTGTAATATATTTTTTCTGCATTAAATTAGATATTTTTGTATATTTAAAAGAAAGAGTCTGTATTTCTAACTTTTTAATTGAAATTAATATTTTTTCTGCCTTTTGAAACATTTTCTATAAACACACACCAGTAGAGGCCGCCACACACCTCATTTAACAAAGACATATGAGCCATTAAATACCTTGAAGGAAAACTTTAAAGGTGAGATTAAAACTTCCCAAACAAGTCCTCTGCAAATTCAAGGCAGCAGAGATAAAAATATATACATTATTTTCTATTTCTTTTTGGATCAAAGGTTAGACTAAGGATTCTCAGTTTTCACACTGTCTGACAAAACAGCATTTTCCCTAGAGTTTAATGGAAGCATTCCTGGGGTGCTATCAAATTACGTACTATTTGCATCTCCAAACCTACTAATAGTTACCTAAACCACGACAGTAATTCTCTTTTTGCTTCTGCCTTTTTTAGGTGTGCTTTACTTGAAAATTTCCTTGTCAGCTTGAGCAAGACTTTCATTTTTGGTCTTGGCAATAAATTGAGTTTAATTAACCAAGTCTCTATAACGTTTATGAAGCCTTATTAGCCTGTAAATAATTTTTAGACGTAAACATTATTGTGTGATTTAAACAAACAGCGCTTCTTTACAACAAAAAATAGTTTTGTTTTGTCTATTGTAAATCCTTATGCAACTGGGATGGTGATCTGCATATAAAGTAGTCCAGCTTTTCAATTCCTTATTAAAGCAAGTGATGGCGTCTGAAAGAAGCACACTGTTTCCTTTTCATAAATAGGTTACTGCACATAATAATCCTTTATTATCATGTGGAAATTTAAGTGGATCCTGATAGCTTACTTTTAAAGCTTTAAAATGACTAATCATATATTGTCTGTCACTATTAACAATTTGTGTGATAGGCTTTCAATTAGAAATTACTTAAATCCAAATTATTTGGATTAATAATTAATGGTGCAAAATAGTTTTTAAACAATAGAGGATAACTAGGTATGTATGAAAATATAAAGGACATGCAGGTGAAAATACCTTTAACGATCTAAAATCTCTGAGTATCTACTGTGACAAGCTAGGACGTTCATTCTTTGATTAGCGACCATAATTTCTGTTCAGATCTGTAAGATCAAAATTGAAAGTGGCTGAGCTGAAGTGATCTATGAGAAAGTTAATATACAGACTTTTGCATTTCCTGCAAGCAGAGATAGTGCGTTGCAGTAGTTGAATTTGGGATTAGTCCTGGAAACCACCACATCCTTGAGTGAAGTATTTATGTAGAAAAGAGTTTCAAAAATCCTCTTGTGGCTGCCCTCACGAGGTGCAATAATAAATACCAAAAGCAGAGGTAGGTATTTTTGGGAAGCTATCATGAGGGTAAATTAATATGTATTCTATTAAGACAGGTTTTAGGCTTAAAACATATGACTAAAGCTATGAATGTATCAATTCCTCTGCAGTATTTATTCTGATTTGCATGAAAGTAAAGCCATTCCTATAAAATACCAGTGTTCACAATAAAATCATTCACTAATCTTTTCATTTTTTTTTGCTCTTATGCTTCAATCCTATACTCCCGTGCTTCTCTAGATTCATACCTTATTTGCATTAAGTTTTAAGATGGAATTATTTGCATGTAGCTCAAACTAATTTGTTTAAAACATAACAGACCATTACACTTTGAAGCTTTAACTTTCTAATGCAATAAAAAATACTTTACATTTTATTAATTTATTAGAATTCTTACTGACAATTTTCTGTTTTGTTTTATCCGTGCAAGCATTTTTCAAACATTTTATTTTAGTATTTTTTTATCTCCTCCAGCTGGATTTTATTTCCTTTTTACTTCACATGCAGCTTGTAATGGGTGTGAACTACAGCACTGCAAAACAGTACCAGCCAACAGGATTCTGTTCCCAGGGTTCTTCCTGGCACAGGTCTAGATATGTGGCCTTACAAATGGCAAATGGTAATTACCTTTGATTCTAGCTCTTAATTAGTTTCTTTCTCTCTTTCTGGGTGTACCTGTAGCTAGATTTGTTTTGAGAACCACTTCTCTGACTCAACATCATTGCCAAAAGCCTAAGTTGGTTCTGTGTTTTGGTCAACCTGTGTGCCTTGTTTCCTCCAACATTTGGTGAGTAAGGAAATGACTCTTTAATTTCCTCTTTTTTGTCCTCTGACCTCCAGGGCGACCTAGTTTTTCTAAATGATTCCATGTCATCAAGGGCTCAATATTTTAAGGATCTTACAAAGAGTGGGTAATGGACAAGAGAAAGATTCTGCAATTTTTCAGATCCTGCCAATTCCTTTTGATTGTACACATTCCCCAAACTTACTGGATTGGATGCCAGAGTACAGAAAGCCTTTCAGCCAATCCTCCCGATCCATTCATTTCTTCATTCACTGAATATTTTTTAAGCGCTTGTTTCCCAGGTCGCCGGGCTCTGCCCTATGTCGAGGAAGCAGAGAGACACAGTAGACGGGATCTCTCTCTACTGCTCTCACTCTGCCCTCTTTACTCCCAGCCCAATATAAGATATTCTTCCCACCTGGCAGGTAGCTTAGTGCAAATAAAGGAGAACTTTATCTGAGTGACAGTCACCCAGTGTGAACAGTGGGGACAGTCATGCAATGCAGGAGGTTGAGGGGTTTTTTAAAATGTTTTTCTGCATTAAGGTATAAAACTGATATAAATAGACTGGCAATAGCAACCTCAGCACTATTGTCTCCTTAGAATTACATAACTCAAAAGGAAAAAATATCACCAAAATAAAACAAATCATTGCAAAATTGGGCTAAATCTTAGGACCTGTGGATAGCTTTCTATGTGTGCTATCTAAAGATCTCCTCTGTAAAGTTGACTATCAAGACTGTAAATAAAACATCACACATGTACTTACATTTTCTGGAACAATCGTGTTTTACAGACAATATTTACTTTCTATTTCAGTGACTTCAAAAGTAATATTTTGTCTTAAGTGTCTCTTACCAAAACAGTGACAGGACCCTTAATTGGGAGAGAAAATTAAGTACTGTATATATATATGTACTTTGCTTCTCGCGAGATTGTGCGGAAAGTCACATGTAAATTGAAATTTTGTAAAGCAAATTGTATTTTAAATTCATCAAAGGAGTTGCCAATTAGAGGAAACTTGTAAATCTTTTTATAAAGCAGAGGCCCATTTTATAGTACCAATAACCATTCTCTAATTAATCTGTTTTGTATGTTTGAATTTTCAATATTGACTTTGCTTAAAACAGAGCCCATGTGCATAATAAGAGTAATTGGTCCATGCTGCTTGTGCTGCCAGTGTCTTGGTTGCTAGGGGCTTACCCTTGAAAGTCTGCTGCAGTTTTGTGTGAATCAAGCTATCAAGCTATTCGAGGATGGCGCAGTAGTATTCCTGAGTGGGCCGAGGAGCCAATCCATTTCAACTCAGTTGAACACAGGACTCCTGCTCAGCATCATCTCCTCTCCCAGATATGATCACATTTCCTTAGAGGGTAGAGTGATTCCTGTGTTCACATTCTATAAAGTGCTTAGAGTCACAGGTTTTGTGATAAATATATGTTATTATGTAAACATATTGAATTGCATGTGTGTTGGAATTTTTTAGCAATTTAGCTTGAAAATACGTGTACAAATACTGTTAGATTTAATTGCAAATAATTGTTCTCAAGTTACTGGAATAAACAGCAAATGAAACAAGCTCTTGTGTAAATAGACTTCTGTGCCAAATGGTGACATTGGTTAAGAAAATAAATGTCATATTTTGGGTTGTTAATACATAAAATGAAATATTGAAACTGTGATCAAATGATATTGTATTTTATTGGATCAACATAGTTATTTTATGTTGAAAATAGTTTTCAGTTAATAAATAAATATTCACTAAAAATGAACATTAGAGTCAGTTAGAAAAAATTTTCAGACTCTTGAGAGCTACAAATGAGAAGATAATGCACGAACCTTCCTCTTGATATATGCTGTGTAAATGTGTACAAGTTAAGATTTGTATTCTGTACGTCATTCTAATCTATATGTTTAGGGTAACATAAGCATTTAAAATGCATATACTTCTCCATGAATATCTGTTGGTATCATCATTTAAAAAGTGAAAGTAAACAACAAGAAAAACAATGTAGATAGACTTGTCGCTCTAGGAATTGAAACAAGGTCTACTGACTCCTTGCTCTCCCCAACACACACACACACACACACACACACACACGCACACGCACACGCACATGCGCACACACACACACGTGTGCAGGCTTACACACATGCACATGCGCACACACACATGCAGAGAAACATACATTGCTTTTGATCATAAAATTTTGTCTTAATACCATGAGTAATCCAATAAATTAATATTTTATAAAACAAAATACAGATTGATATGTAAATCTAAGATATAGAAAGCATGAATTCATTAATGGAAATGCTATCACCATATTCTTAATGACTAGAGTTAAATAACGAGAGAAAAAGGTTCATTCGTTCCTTTGATTATGTTGATGTCATGGCAGAATGACTTCTTTGGCTATTTGTGTTTGGTCAAAATATCAGAATATATCTGGCAGGTACATTTCATTCACAAATATATAATATAACAAAGGAGTTGAGATTCCTGTGATGGATGTGAGGATTTAAAACAGATTATCCTCTGTTGAGATGCTTAATATATGCACAATATAATCCTCTTTTCATGTAGCATTCCCAGGGTGGCTGAAAAAATGAAAGTATCCACACTTTAAAGTGTTTCCTTAAAGGATGATCCCCAGTGCTAATATATACCACCTTTGAAAAGATCAGTTGAAAAGGAAGGGAATAAAAATAGGGTGCATCCCTCATTTGGAACACATGTAATTTGCAAGTGTTCATAGATTCTGTTGTTCCTAGAGGGTCTGGAACTGCGTCTGATTCATATTTCCCTGGACAACTGCTTTGTAGATAGCAGCACATGATTATTATTATTAATTTCATTTTAGAATGTTATTTTGGTTGCTATTAACATTTGTCATAACAAGCAACATTTGAGTTAGATATCTGTCAGATTGTTACCTGCCATTTGTGGACATTTTAATCTTGACAATGTCAGTTGCAGGTTTCAGTTCAAAGTACCTTGCAGCTCACAAAGTATCTGCCATGGAGAAAGGACTGGTGAATGAACTTTACTCTGAATAATCCTTGGAGAAATCTCTCACTTGTCAAGTCTCTTTCACTTTCACATTGCTAATAGTTAATGGTAACTTGGAGCATAATGACTCTCCAATAAATATTTCTTGAATGAATGAATGAATGAATGGTTGAGACACTGCCTCACCTATGAACCTTGAGGGAAGGATTGAAACCTGGAGCATCTAAGTGCAAAGCATAACCACAGCGAATCATGAATTGTTTTGGAAAGTCTTAAATATTTAGTCTTGACATTTAAAGAGCTTACAAGAAACACACACACATATGCAAAAGATATCATGAGACAATGGCAGACTAGTTGTGGTCATACACAGGTGAGATACAAAATTTATTACA
Organism: Dinomys branickii; assembly: GCA_004027595.1. Taxonomy (NCBI): domain Eukaryota; kingdom Metazoa; phylum Chordata; class Mammalia; order Rodentia; family Dinomyidae; genus Dinomys; species Dinomys branickii. The sequence continues at coordinate 16,764 of PVLD010025111.1, read as the reverse complement.
TGCCAGCAGGCCAATTTTCATTGTGTCCACTGAACCCAATGATCTCATTCTAGAGTTAAAAGTAGCTTTACTGCTGAGCTGTGAGATTGCCTTGTTATTGACTTTTGGAATTGGGAGATTCTGAGTTGAGAGAAAATGTACTCCTTGACAAGCTTGAACGATGAATTCTTCCAGAGCTTATCATTTAGCTCTTCCTACGGCCCTGTGTACTTGATTGGTTTTCCAGTGGTGAGTCTCAGAATCTGAGATTCTGATCTTCATGTGGCTATAAAGTTGTGAGAACAAGTCAGGGCTCTGATTGGGCCTCAGCTCCCCATCTGAGAAATGTTGGATCAGATGCACTCAAGGGATACATTCCACTTGGTTAGTCTAGAATTCTAGGTACTTTGGGAACTGCTGCTACATTAAAAAAAGAAAAAGCATTGAGATGATTATAATCTAAGCCCAAAAATCTCCTATACCTCATTTCCTTTCAGTTATCAAATTTGAACAGATCCACAGTCTCGTTTTATTTCTACAAGATTCAAATACAACCATTATCTTGGGTTAATATCTCTTCCTAATTTTCACACAGAAGGTTCAAACTCTTGTTTTTTTTTTTTTTTTTTTTTTGTGGGTACCAGGAATTGAACTGAGGACCTCACACTTTGCCAAGCAAGTGCTTGTACCACTGAGCTATATCCCCAGCGTTTAGCTCTGGTTTGTAAACCAGAGCCTCCCACTGCTTACTTGGGGGGATGATATGATGAGTTTTCAATTTATGATTTTGAAGGGGGTTGTCTTTTCTATTGACGGAAGAGTTTAGTTAATCTGTGAAATGATGGAACAAATTCAGTTATGAATCTATTTAAGAAGGTCACATTATTACATTTCAGAGGAAATGGTGCTTTTACCATTTATTTCTTCATCACTCCACTCTTTCAGTCAACGCTGCTAAAATTTTTACCATCAGGGGAACTGATGGACCTTTGGAAAACTCAGTTGAGCTTCACAAATCCAATGATTCATTCCAGTGAGCAGCTCTCTCAGCTGACAAGAACTATTTAGCCTCTTCCTGATCACAAACTTCAGCCATAGTTTTACTGTTGGGCCTGTGTGTTTCTACCTGGTCAAAGAGATTTTAGCTGGAAACAAAGAAATAAAGCCTTCCTTTTGCAATATTCAGCTGACATGATCTTTTGCAACAGTGGAAAGAAGAAAAATATCCATTCAGAAAGTTTCCCTGCTTTCCAGAGGTTTCAGAGGGGCTTATTAAATCATTAGTGAGGGAAAGAAAAAAATCCAACAACAATTTGCTATGTGTTTTCTTCTGTCATGTTACAGAAAGTTCTGAAAAAAGGAAATACAAGTTAGCCTTGTCCAAACCACCATTTTAAAAAAGCTAAAAGGGTGCTACTGGCACACTACAGATTATGATTACATTTCAAATGGTGAAAGTTTGGAGCCAAATGTATTGTATTTATCTCTGCAAAGCAAGTGCATTTTAAGTAATAATCTGAACAATTTGGGAGAAGGGCATGTTGAAAGAATCTCATTAGTTTTAAACTGCCTTTATTCAGATTTTGTTTTATGCAGGTTCATGAGGAATTTGCTTGGTTCTACTATGACAACATATTAAATGGTAAATTTTAAGAATAAGCCAATTCTTTGCTCTTGCACATTAAAAGGTGTGTGGGGGGGAGGGTGTTCTGCCTGTGCTGATGCTTTTCAATAAGATCTTCTGTCCTTTTTCCTAGAACAAAATCAAATATCCAAGGATGGATGTTTGTACAAAGACAATGTGAAGTCTTAGGAGAAAGGACCTAAATGTAAATATATACATTCTCGTGTGATTTATAACAGAGAGTGAGGGAATAGGGAGTTTCTTGCAGCCTTCTTGTCTTTCCGAGAGAAACATTTCCCAAACCCTGATCGACCCTTAACCAGGAAGCAAATATTTAGCAGGTTGTGTCTTGATTTATTCTTCAGTTACACTGATTCCTTCTCATTCACTGATGGAGGAGGACCTGAAGACCAGAAGACATAGAATTTAGCTTCCATGCTTATGGTGACTCTCTGGGTGACACTGGGCCACACCCTTCCCTCCTCTGAGTATCAGATGCCTATCTGAAGTTAGACGCAGCCTTCCCACTCAAGGAAGCAATTGAATAAAGATAAGATCCTTACCAAGGAAAGTTGAAATCTACTTTAATTCATTAAAAAAAGTAAATCATTCTCAAACGTGAAACACTGTCTTTAATAACAAATACATTTTCAACAAACCTCATACCTGTTCTGTGTCACAATAGGAAAATCTTTTGGGCTAGAAGTTCTCCTGGCCCTTTGGTTTTGAACAAAAAAGCATCATGATTTTCATTCCCTCATCTTTATTTCAGCTCTTAACATCATAATTGTATAAATCCATTTACACAAAGAGTATGAGTAATTTCTGGTAGTCCGTATGTGGTAACAGATTGTCTCTAAAAATATGATTTATGGAGTGCTCACTGTGTGCTGAAAACTTGAGCAGCTCCTGCGCACATCTAAAACAACTCCACAAGTGTTCATGAAGGCCAAGGTGCCCAGCACTGGGGCAAGAGGCTGAGAGAAAAGAGAACACTTGCTAGCCGCCAAAGCTGCTTCAGGGACCTCCTATAGGCTTGGGAAAGTCCAAATATACACTTGAAATAAGATAAGGTGCCCGCTCTCTGGGAATTTATAACCAATTTGGGCAGATGAGCTACTTATCCTTGAAAGGGATACAGGAGGTCAGGATCAGAAAAGAAAAAGATCAATAAGGACTAGACTGGCATTATCTGAGAAGGCTGCTTGGGAGCAGGCAGAACACAAAAAGCAACTTGAATTGAGGAAAAGGTTGGGAGATCAGAAAGCTTGAAAAATGTAAAGACAGGAATGGGCGCACAGGGACCAGGGAAGAGAATGGTGTGATGGGCTTAATTTACTTTCTGATACTTGTGAAAACCAGAATAAGAAATTTGGACTTCGTTTTATAAATCATGAAAGACTTTTCAAGTAAAACAAAGATTAGAAAACTACTAATACTTGTGTGAGGCCTTACTGAGTGCTTCACATGCATTTTTAATGCTAACACTTGTCATGACCACTGGAAATTGTTGTCTGTGTTTTAATGATGAAACTGAGCTTGAGGTATTTTGAGCACCAGCTCCAGTCACCCACGACTATGGGGAGAGACCAGGTAGTTCAGCAATTCGATTCAGCACAGATACCTGCTCACAAGAAGGCACTGTGGAACCAGTGTGCCAACGAGTGAAAACTAGTTGTGCCACTCACCAGCTCTGTGACCCTGGCAATTCACTGAACTTCTTGGGACCTGGGTGTCCTCAATTGAACAAAATGGCAATGATTGCCTTTCCCTTACAGAGTGTTTGTTTGGATGAATGAGTTAATAGTTTAAAATGTAGAACATATTTGTTATATATAACAAAAACTGGCAACGGTGCCCTTTGAGCCCTATTCTGCCTCCATCTCAACTCATGCCCTGCCCCCTCCCGCATGAGACATCCCTGCATTAACACAGAAGCAGTGGGTCACCTGGCAGAGCATTTGGGCTGAGCATTTGGGCACAGAGGAGACTTCGGTCCAGGAAGCTGGGATGGTGAATTTAGTTGATGAGTCCTTGTGATTAGGGAATTGAAGAACAGAGGAAGCCAAGAGACCCTGCTCTCATGCTAAACCACAGGATATCCACAAGCTGAGAGTACAACTTGAACTTTAAGAAGCTATATTTGGTAACACATCCATCTTTCATCATGAGCAGATGCTTAGCATAGTAATACCATATTCTCTAGGAAAAGGCACAAGGTACAGGGGATAAAATATAACCAGAAATTTTGCAACACATAATGATTATATCCACCATGGGTGATCAGTGCTTGTATATGACACATCCCAAATCATTTTATGGCCTCTTTTCTCCCCTACTTTTGGAATTTTGTCCCTTTTCTATGGTAATGATAATTATTGTGTTAAAAAAAGGAAGAAAATAGAATGGTGGGGAGGGGAATCTTGAAACAGAGGGAGGGAATTAAATAGGAAGGGGAAGCAGAATAAAAGAAAGTAAGGCATGCTAGGTACGTGTATCTGCTCCCTAAGAAAGATGTGAACATCCTGTACTTCAAACTTGTATGAAGAAAACAAGAAAGAAAAACAGCATAGCTTTTGCCATCAGTTCTGAAGGGACAAGACTTTGGAAGGCTTTGGTCCTGAGAGAGATTGCCTGAGACCACGGGGATTACGTGGGAACTACACAGACCACCTAGGTCTTAGACATGCAGGGCCAGCTTCATGGATTTGCAACCTGTGAGGCCACACAGGGCCTCAAGCTTACAAGTGTCCCGCACTTCATATGGTGCTGCACTGCTCTGAAGTTTCATGAAATTATGAATTACTTCTAAACAAGGGACCTCGCATTTTCAGTTTACACTGTGTAATCTACCGTGGGTCTCTGACACCAGTGACTCCAAGAGGTGAGGTTGCCACACATTCCCCTTGATGAAGGCAGATGTTTTTAGGTATGATCCCTCTTTTATAAACATCCCACAACCCATTGTTTCTCTGACAATCTGAGTCTTAGCACCTTGTCCTTTGGCGCGCAATCTTGAAAAAAATGAAAGCATGGGTACTTCTCCTTTTAAGTACTTGTTTTTTTTTCGGTACTGGGGATCGAACTCAGGACCCTGAGCTTGCTAGGCAAGCACTTATTCCACTGAGCTATATCCCCAGCCCTTAAGTACTTTTTATTTATACCTTTACCAACGGTTTCAGCAAATTGAGACGTATGTTTAACAAAAGTAAAATGCCTTCAGGGCTAAATCTGTGGCAGTGCTGGGAACTTCATGCCTCTCATGCACAGCCTGCTGTTATCCCCATCGTGTATCACTGGCGAAGGCAGTCGGATGCTTTTGCACTGTGGGCAAAGAAATTTAGTTCTTTAGGGCAGGTTACAAAAGTGATCTGAGTATGCTTTGTAGGAAAGAAATTGTGTACTCTTAGAAACTCTCCCCTTACACCTGTTTCACCTAAGCTATGGCCACAAGAATGACTGTCAGGGAGGCCAGGTTTCCCTCATCAGAACTACCTAAAAAGAAAGTAGAATTTCCTCCATGGAAGACCATCCAAAACAGAAGCATTTTGAGGCAAAGAGAATTTGGAAAAGTTGACACAGTAAGTGACAGCAGGGGTGGAAATGATGAAACTCTAGCTCCCAGGATCAGGATATTTCTATTACATTCTATTGCATAATTACAAATAAAATTGTTTCCAAAAATTGATTTCTATTAAATGGCACCTGGATAAGTTTTCTTGTTATCCACAGCAAAACTCCTTAAATCGTAAATTATAAAGATCTCATCATGCCAGTGCTGTAACAACAAATCTTCCCAAACCCCACGCTCCGACTTCTAGTAAATATTTGTCAGGCACATACAGAGAGCTCATAGTCAAACCTCAACGCTGCTCCTGAAGCCTGGAACACTGAGAGACTTGAGACCATGGACCTCATATGAATCTTCTGTTTATATCTGATCCAAAAACCGTGGGTCTTATTTAGAATGCAAGTGAACAAGTTATAGGGAAAACTTTGCCTTTCATTGACATATTTGGGCTTCCGAACATGAAAAAGACATCAGTTATTGAAGAGTTATTTAAGCATTGGTGGGACATAGAAAGCTCGGATTGTATGTTCGTCCCAGTATCTAGGGCATATGTCCACTTTGTTTTAAAAAATAAAAGCACTCAGCGCCAGGCCCGTTGATTTCTTTGCCGACCAAACTCCAGGAGGGCGAAGTAGTACAGAAGCTCCACCGCACCCTCAGGAATGTGAGAGTAGATTGAAGCGGCACCGGCCTTTCCCGTGCAGCTCCGGGACTGCTCAGATGGCTGGAGATCCAGCAACTTCTGCTTTGCAACTGCAGAAGTTGCTGAATCGCAGTAGAGCGCGAGCTTATGACTAATAAAACTTCTAGCATTATCGGTTTCATTTTTTTCCCCAATAACCTTAATAACCCTGAATTCTACTCATAATTGCTATGAACAGTGAAACCAAGTAATGACTGTGGAACTAATATTTAGAAGCTGATTTGGTAAATAATTACATAAGCTTATGGCCTAATTTTTAAATAGACAAATTACGAATTTTTGCATTCAATTCTGGTTATCTTTAGAGCTGGGAGATTTTAAAATGCTGGGTGGATTGTTTAAAACACAATGTGCTCCAGTTTTGTCCACTTGCCTACAAAGTCCCCAAAACTGTCTTTCTTTATAGCTGAATAATATTCCATTATATAAAAATGCCACAATTTTTTAATCCAGTCTTCTGTGGATGGGCACTTGGGTTGCTTCCACATTTTAGCTATTACAAATTGTGCTGCTATAAACATGGGTGCACATATATCAGAGTGATATGATGTT
>PVLD010025111.1:0-10235 GCA_004027595.1 Dinomys branickii | reverse complement strand
CTCATAAGTGAAATAAATCAGCGGTACATGTGCAGGCAACGTATTGTATCACTGGTGTAACAACCCGAGGGTGGGAATATAAACTAAGAGACATGAAGGAAATCTGTTCAAAAACAAAGAACAGATGGGACAAAGGAAAGGAGAAAAGAAAAAGACAAAAATGTATGTATGTATATATGAATATACATATATGCAGGAGGGATAACATGGGTCTACTATTGTATTATATCACTTAATGCTAAGCAATAATCGATGACAGGATATTTGACTAATCTTGTATGTCTGTATGTGTTATCCTGAACACACACTTCGAAGATATCAATATGTAAAGCAGCAACTAGTGGTGTTTTTTTTGTTGTTGATGTTGTTGCTGTTGTTGTTGTTTGCCTGTTTTATTTCTTGTCTTTGGATTTTTGGTTTTTGTGTTTTTTCTGTTGCTGAGAGGATTAATTGTCTGACTAAATTTGCATGTCTGTATATGGGTTCATACTTTTACAATTCGAAGATATCAATGGATAAAGCAATAACCACTGTTGAGACCATATCACCTTGTCTATAGATTAGTTGTGATTGTACTATTTTTATGCTAATTGGTGTCTGTTTGTCAATATGTTTTTGTACTTTTATGTTTTTAAGATAAAAAAAAAACACAATGTGCATAATATTACCAAAGATTATTTTTCTTATAAGGAGTAATAATACCAAAGTCTCCTTGAATCTGCCATCTGCATCAGACAAAATTGGTCTTAAGACCACATACAATTTAAACATGCATGATTCTACAGCTTATTTTTTAAATTGTGCTGTTTCTAATTACCCTAAAATAAACTTGTGGATTAAACTTGCAATAAAGAAATTTTCAGTTCTGTAATTTGAATAAGGAATTCTTACCTGTGACCAGCAATTTAGGTTTGCTTTTCATGTCAGATGGGTAATATGCCAGTGCTATAATTAAGTTTGAGGAATATGCATCGCACATGATGATGTAAAAGCCTAATACTCATGCTTATGAATCATAAAAGCATCTAGTAATTTTAGTGTTTAAACTATGCTCCTGCAAGATACTTGGAAATCTCATACAATTATGACAAGTACAATTAATATGAAAATATCTTTCATTTCGCTTTCAGCACACAGAAGTCTAGGTAAAAGAATTTGAATAGTTTTTTTTGTATGGTAAACACTAGCAAGGGGGAATATTGAAACATAGGTTATCATCTTATTGTCCCCAGAGATAAAGAAAAATATTTTCCATCCTGGCTACTATGCAACAAACTTTTTTTAAGAAAACATGCTCATTCATAATGTTTTCTGGAGTGTAACACCTGTCAGTAAAAGGTTTAAGCTAATGCCCACACATGTCTACTTAAAGTACTTTCCCATTTATTACACTGTATTTTCTTAGACCACTGGTAAACTTATGATGTCTCACTAGACTATATGGAAATAGAGAGCTTCCTAAATGTAAAAAGACTATTATTTTCTTTTTTTCTTTTAAAGAGAAAAGAACAAAAACAAAATAACAAAAACAAAGACAAAAGCAAAACAACACAAAAACTATAAAAATGATACAGAATTTCAAGATGATAAGGAATCAACAAAGGTTGCTGTATTACTTATTGTTAACTTCAAAGTAGTTGCTCAGATTACCAGATATAAGCATGCAAGATTGATCAATTAAACGTTAACTGTTCCTTTAAATAATCTAATAGAAATTAGTAGGACAATTATCTTAGCTATCTTGTGTATATACATATATTTTTTCCTTTCCTTCTTTCTTTTCTCCTTTCCCTCATCCCAGTTGTTCTTTCCTATTGAGCAGTTTCTTTCCCTATCACAATATCCAAAAATGGGCATCTGAGTTGAAGATGCACTTCTGAGTTGAAGAAATAAAAATGGCAAGTAAATACATGAAAAAATGGTCATCATTGGTCATTTGAGAGATGCAAATTAAAGCAACACTGAGATTCCATCTCACCCCGGTAAGAATGGCTACCATCATGAAATCAACCAACAGCAATTGCTGGAGGGGCTGTGGGGAAAAAGGAACCCTTATTCACGTTGGTGGCAATGTAGACTGGTGCAACAGCTCTGGAAATCAGTCTGGAGAGTCCTCAAAAAATTAATATTAGAGGTTCCATTTAATTCAACTATTCCCCTTTTGGGTATTTTCCTAGAAGAATTAAGAACCTCATACCACTGTGATATATGTGCACCCATGTTTATAGCAGCACAATTGGTCATAGATAAATCTTGGAAACATTCTAGTGCCCATCAACTAAGGAGTGGATAAAAAAGATGTGGTGTTTCTATACCATGGACTATTGCTCAGCTATAAAGAAAGATAAACTGGAGGCTTTTATAGATAAATGGATGCAACTAGAGACCATACTCATAAGTGAAATAAATCAGACCCACATGTGTAAACACTGTATTGTCTCCCTAGTGTAAGTACCTAAGAGAATAAACAATGTCTGAAAAGGAATATTTTGAATGCTGACTGACATCCATAGCAGAAGGAAATAGTTAGCTAATTCATTCATTCATGTAACAAACATTTATTGAACACTATCCAAAACCACAGCTCTAGTCCTTAAGAAGTTCACAATCAGGTGGTGCATAAAGCCATGTGTAATATGAATGCTAATGCAGAGCTCTAGAGGCCATGAAAGAGGCAGCCTAGTCTCAGACTGGGTAGGAAGACCAAGTAAAATTTGCATGAGAACTAGAACTAGAGGAATGAGTAGAATTGTCAAAGTTGAACAAGAAATGAATAGATGCAAAGGAGAAGCCCTGTGCAAGTTTGTGGCGTGCTGTGGTGGTGTTCAGACATCTGATACAACTCCAGTCTAGACTGTAAAGGGAAGAAGGCAAGGATGAGACAGATATGATTGGCTGCAGGTGAATCACGAAGGGCTTCAGTGCCAAACTCAGGAGACTGAAGGCAGTGTAGTTGTGAGCGGGGAAATAACATGAAGTAATATGTATGCAGGAAAATCATTTGGTGCTTTGGATAATGGACTAGGGGGGAAAGAAAGCAGAGGTCAGAAGAATAATTTCAAAGTTAGAACAGGAGTTGGAACAGCTGGAAGTAGGGTACGGAAGTCCAAATGAGAAAGGGAGGTAAGGATATGCTGAACCTATTATTATCTCTGCAATAAGATAAAAAGGGAAGCGTCATGTTCTTTTAGAATCTTTTAAAGATTGTTTTTCTTTATTAGTATGTATTTCAGTACGCAATGATTACATTCACTGTAGGGAATTGGTACATGCACATGACTCGTTTCAATTCTAGATTATTTTAGAATTTGAATGTTGCTATCATATCTGGTGTGTAAATACTTATATGAAAAGTTTGAATAATTAACAAAGGCTTATCATAAAAAAGTATATTTACCAAGTCCATACTGCCATTTGTGTAGAATTCCATGAGAAATATAGACATCATCACTTCTCATGAACTGAAGGTTTTATAGATGAATACTTTTTTTCTAAAATGAAGCTACTTTCAACAGAAACATCTAAAAATGCCCTAACTAGTAAATGTGCTGATAGTCGCTCGGTATCATGACCATTAGCTGATAGCCACTTTTCCGTACAGACATGTACTTAGTGACTCTATGCTTGATTTGGGGCATACAGTTGTAGATTAGACAAGGCATTTGCTCTCATGGAGCTTGCTATCTCCTGGGAGCTCTTCCAGTAAAATGTGGTGAGTGCTAAAGTGGGATTAACTAACACACTAAGAGAGAAACTTCCCAGGCTGTGATGATGTGACATCACTTGAGACTTGTATGTACAGATGTGTGTGTGTGTGTGAGAGAGAGAGAGAGAGAGAGAGAGAGAGAGAGAGAGAGAGAGAGCGAAAGAGAGAGACAGAGAGAGACGGAGTGAGAGAGGGAAGAAGGGAGGGAGGGAGATTAATTTAAGTTTAGCCTCAATGTAATCTCTTACTCATCTATGAAACGAAACAAAGAATGACCCAGGAGAGAGGGAAAGAAAGTTATACCTCCTCTCCAAAGCTTTCCTTAATTCTTCCAGACAGAAATGATCCCTCAATAATCATGGCTCCCCATTCTGAGGGATTTTTCCAATCTATGATCATATTCTTTCTTGACTTTTAAAGCTAAAGAAAATCCCACACAATAAAAAAAGCACTTCCTACTAGAACAACTGGGGAAGAATCCTGAAGACTTGTTCTTCCTAAATTCTCTTTACAGAAAATATTTAGCAGAGTGCTGTGTAACAACCAAAGCAGAGATGAAGACCATAAATCTTTCAAGCTTTATTTTCTGTGATTATTTATGCCCCTGTTTCTTCACCTTTGCCTTCCATGTAATCAGCCTCATCCTGTAGTATGCTAGAAAGATGCTGATTACATACAAGTCACAGGGTAATTTACCCTTTTGACCTTCCTTGAGCTATTATAAATCTCTCTACTGCTAGGAGGCAGGAGTTTTGTTCTTCCCTCAGCAATAAAGGGCCGTTGCTTTATAAGCTGCCTCAAATCACAGCAGAATGGAAGTAGTGTAAACTATAGTTTTGTGTCAGGCTGGCTGGGGGTCAGGTGGACATGACCTTGGCCTTTCAAGGAATGTGGAGAAGAGAAATATTCCCTATTTCCCAGGTCTTCTTAGCCCTCGTCATGCCAGAAGCAAGGCTGGTGACAAATGGGAATGTAGCTATCACTTGTGAGGGTAAAATGAGGAGATTGGGCAAGTTGATCTTTGAGGCTCCTTCCTGCTCTTATATTGTAAGATTCTAAATATGTCTCAAGCAGAATAACTTCAAGAGAAAATTGAGTAGGGCAATGAATTTGACTTGTGTATGAGAAGCACACTGGTGGATACAGCCATCCACAAATCACTACTCTGGACAGCCTCCCCTGAGCCCAGATGTCAAGTAAGGAGGTCCTAAGTTGTGCTAAACAAACACGGAGAGCCTGATCACCATGCTGAAGGAAACCAAGATTGCCCTGACCTCCAGAAGAAAGTAAGCAGGCAGGAAAAGAATCTCAGCTTTTGGTTTCTAGAAGCTTGGGAACATTTCCACTTTGCACTTATAAACCTGGCAGTTTATAAGACTCCTTACATTCAAGATGGTGTTAGGGGAGGCAGGCACATTCTGAAAGATTTTCTGGTCTTTGTGTGATTTTATTCAGCTGTTACCTGTTTTTGTCCCACATGCTACCTAGTATACTATTATTATAAACCCTTCCCTCTGTTTTCTGTGGCTGGGTAGAATCATCTTAATCGCTCCCATTCTTTCATTTGTTTTCAGGTATTAATTTGACTTTTTTTTTGAGACAGGGTCTCTCTATGCAGTTCAGGCTGGCCTTGAGCTCACTTTGTAGCCCAGCCTAGTCTCAAACTCACAACAATCCTACTGCTTCAGCCTCCCGAGTGCTGGGATTACAGGTGTGCACCACCCACCACGCCCGGCTTCGGGTATTAATTTCAATACACAAAGCTGGAAACTCTTGCAATTTGACCAATTCTTGATAAGATCTGACTGAAAAGCAACTCTCCTGAATAAATCGGAGTGTTTAGTTCTTTTGAGCAATTCATTATGGACATAGGCCTGGCTTGAAGCAAGTAATAAGAATTATTACATAGTATTAGATTGGTGCCGCACAATATTCAAAGTGCTTGGCATGCATTAATTCATGCCATATTCACAAATGCCCTACAAGTGGGTTTACATGTATGTACGTGTATGCAAACACATGATTGTGGGTGTTTCCCCCCATGCTTGTTTGTAATTGTGGCAGTTATAGTACTATTGGGTTTGTTTTTAGTTTGGAGCTTTGAGGAAGTGAGAGAAATTCTCTTTATTGGTTTATTTCTTTCCTCTTTTACCATGGCACTCAGCCATGGTCTAGCAGGCTTTGATGGCCCCAGAATATTTTGGCAGGGCCAAGAGCCTGAGTAGTAACCACCGCTGGCCCGCAGAGTCTCAGTTTGGTCTATGTATAGAGACAGAGGGCTTCAATTAGCTCAGAGGCTCGTTGTTCCCATAAGAGACATATTTTAAAGGATGCACAGGGCGCTTTCCTCCCCCAAGTCCGTGAGAGCAAGTTTTCCCTGAAGACCGAGTAGTAGTCCGGATCCTCATCCGGGTGTGTAAAGGCAGACCGCAGTGCTGCCCTGCTTCTGGGCAGTTGCAAACAGAGCACACTGTTAGGTCCCAGAGAAAAAGAACCAGGTATTTTACTTTTCTGGAAAGGATATTTTGCAACCTGCATACAGCCTTTGTTATGGTCTTATCGAGAACTTTCTTGTTTTTGAGTTTTGTATATGTGTTCCTTTTTGAGCAGGAAATGTGCAGTTCAGCTTTTAAAAGTTGTCCAGGAAAAAGCAGTCAGAATAAATTCAAATAGTTAACTACTTTGCAAATGATTGCCTATTACTAATATTTGGTGCTTACCGTTTTATCAGAAATTTGAAACAGATTTGTTATCATTCTACATATATTGCTTTATTAGCTAAATTTGACCATAATGTAGAGAATACAAGGCTAACATGGCAACTGATGAGCTTTCTTCTTCTGAACACTGATTCTTTCAATTGTTGTAAAATGAAGACGCATATAAACGGGACATCTTGAGTGTCCTTGGTCTTCTTTTTTTGCATATATGACCTTGTTTAGTTTTCACAAAATTCTGGTGCTGTTCTCACCATTTTCCAGATGAATAGTTGAGGTTCTTTAACTTGTTCAGGATTACACACCTTTACTTAATTCAGTATGCAAAAGTTGAAAGAAATGATCATTTTCAGGATACTTTCTTGTCAGTAGCAATATCCGTGTCCAAAAAGCTGAGCACGGTTTCAGAGGAGGCACAGAAGAAATATTGTATGAGCAATTTTCTCTCCCTGTCTGACTTGAGCTGGAAGGACCTTAGGTGTCACAAGGCAATCTTCTAGAGAGTTTTGCAATTGGTTACAGGATTCAAGACAGGCCCACATGGCAGAGGGCATGGCCTCCTGAGGAGACACTTGCTCACATCATGGCGCTAGAAGCAGAGAGAATCTGCACTTTCTAAAAGCAGTTCTATCTATGTAACGTTTATAAACATTCACATGATTGATGATGTCTGATATCCACTACCAGAATAGTGAAACTAGGTCTGAATATCATTAGGTGAGAGAAAACTCAACATTATTTTTTTATGCGTGTGTTTGTGTGTGAGACACTAATGATCTCTAATCTGTGCTCAGACTTAAGTGAGGGCTTTGGAAGTCAGATTCGATTAATTTAGTTTGGAAACTGCATGATGAAAGCCTTAGCCTTCTGCCAGGGAGTAGCATGAAATGATAGTGATTGTTCTAATGAATTTTTTTTTATAATTACGATTCTATCCCACCGACAGTACCCTCTGCATGGGCAATACTTTGGGATTTATGTCAGACTTCACATATGCTACTGCTCCCCAATGTCAGCAGTGCAGCATAAACTACAGGAATCACAAGACTCAGTCTCTCCATTTGGCTAAGACTGTGCAGAACCACTGTGAGTGTTAACCCTTTTTTATTCCAAAAAGCATCTTAGTGGTTACTGAACTTTGTTGATAAGCCACTACACTGGAAAGCGAAGTTGGCATGCAAGTGGTAGCATCTTACAGGCAGCATTGTGACATTTACTTTTCCCTCACTGTACCCATAAAAATCCCAAGATTAAATTTGGTTTGCCTTTTATTTCTTCTGACACTCTATGCTGGCTTTTCACTGCAGAGACTTTGTTTGAGCAAGTTGGACGTGGGAATGGGCTGCCAACAAATGAAACAAAAATACTTCCATTGCTCTTCCTACCACCTCCAAAAAGCACATGAAAATACTTACAGGCCAGGGCTCAAATCTACATAGTATGTCAACTGCATGATTTCCTTAAATGCAACCCAAACAGACAGGCAATGTAGTTTAAAATTTTGGGTACTTCAGAAGAAAGTCAATACATATTTTAGTTTTCAGCAACAACAACAAAAAAAGCAGAAATGTGTTCAACATTGTCTTGCTAATTTCAACCATTGTAGAAAAGTGTTTGTGCTTGCTAATGTTCAGTATAGACAGAATCACAGCATGCTTGGAACTGGTTCCATCGGAGTCATTAAAAGGCATGCTGAGAATATGTGCTAAGAATAAGACACAATTCTTTGTGCTTGTTTTCTGGTAAAACACATTACAGGAAGTGAGTTCAAAGTCAAATATATGACATGTTCATTCCTCCAGGAAGAGAGAGGGCTGATTGGCCAGTGTCTCTACATTTTTCTAGCTTTGATGATTACACCTTTTGCTGGGGTGGCAGGACAGCATATTAAAAGTAAGAATCCATGATGATAGAGAACAGAATTAGAGAGGGAAAAGGCCAATATACCCTGTTACTGATAATCATGATAACTATGCATTTTCAACCTCACATGACTTACTAATATATCATTGTTCATGAAGTTTCTTTCCTTTGCAACCTGACATAGTGGAAAGGAGTCTGGGAGTGAGAAGACATGATCAAATCTTGGTTCAGCCACATCCTCTGTGGTCTACAGTATCTTAGAATTGAGTCTCAGTTTTCTAAATTGGACAACTGGAATAATAGTACCCCTACTACATAGTGGAATAAGGGTTAAATTCACTGTTATAAATCTAATTGCCTCGTATAGTGCTTGACCATGAACAGGTTCTTCATAATGTTTTTTTTAAGCCCTCAACATAAGGAATAACAAAGTACCTAACATTATGCAGCATGGCTTGACCTACTCATGAGTGTGCTCAAATATAAGCCGCAGTTTAATATACTTTGCTTGTTCCAAGAGTCATTGTCTCTCTAGCCATGCTTTCTTTAAACTACAAAAGCAATTTTCTCCTAAGCCTTAGCATTTCATATGAGCACTAACCTTTCTATACACTTCTCACCTACTGTTAAGAGAATGCGCATGTAGAAGCAGTAAATACTAACTTCAGGGCACATTAAAATCACATGGGGGAACCACAGATGTCCAGGCCCTATGCAGAGATTCTTCTTAACCTCCTTTAGTATGGATCTCTCAACATTTTTGATACTGGCACTTTTAAAATATCCTGAGGTAATTTGAAGATGTAGCCAAAGGTAAAAGTAGCTTATTGACCCAATTACACTCACCCTCCTCCATCTCTCCCCATTCTCTACTACTAGTGAAGGTGGATTGCTCAAGCCTAGAAAAACCTCCGGCTTATCTCTCCTCAGTCCAGGACTTTCCACGGTGCCCAGTCCCTGGTAAATGCTCATTAAATATTGCTTCTAAATGTTAGCCAGAGATATCAGCATATATATATATATCACTTTTGATTACATATACAACTGTAATCCAACTATCCTGTTTCACAGACGACATAATCCTTTACATAGAAGATCCAAATAAATTCACAAAAAACTCCTAGAAGTAATAATTATTTTTAGTGGTATAGTAAGCTATAAAATCAATAGCATGATTCTACACCAATAATGATTCACCTAGAAAGAGTTTCAGAAAATAATACCATTCACAATAACTTTAAGAAAAATTAAACACTTCAGAATTAACCTAAGAAAGGAAGAGAAAGACTTCAATAATGAAAACTATGGTACTATGAAAATAGATATCAAAAAGGACATCAGAAAAAGGAATGATATCCCCTGTTCCTAGGGAGGCAGAATCACCATTGTCAAAAATACCATACTTCCAAAACAGATATATAGGCATAATGCAATCCCAATAAAAATATCAACAACATTATGCACAGAACTAAAGAAAGCAGTTCTAAAATTTATTGTAACTAGACAAGACCCAGAATACCAAAACAATCCTAGGCAACAAGAGTAAAGCAGATAGCATCACAATCCCAAATTTCAAGTTATATTACCAAGCTACAGTAATAAAAGCAACATGGTATTGGCACAAAAGTAGACATGTAGATCAATGGACCAGAACAGAGGAGGCAGGAAAACAACCAGACACATTCTACATGGAAATAAAATTGGTGAAACTGTAGAAGTCAGGGAAACACTTCAAAGAATCAATAATTGAGACCTCATCCTACTGAGAAGTTTTTGTACATCTAAAGAAATCACCAGCAAAGTAAAAAGAAAACCCACAAATTGGGAAAAAATCCTAGCTGGCTGTCCCTCAGACAAAGGTCTTCTATCTAGAACATACAAAGAATTAAAAAACATGTACCTGTCCAAATTCAAAGACCCAATCCAGAAATGGGCATCTGAGATGAATA
>PVLD010025110.1:5395-24365 GCA_004027595.1 Dinomys branickii | reverse complement strand
AGGAAGGAGGAAGGAAGGAGGAAGGAAGGAGGAAGGAGGAAGGAAGGAGGAAGGAAGGAAGGAGTGGGGCTGTAACTCAGTCTGAAAGCTCTGTGTTCAGTTCCCAGTACCTCATACATACACACAAACCCCAAAGCAAACTAAACCAATCCAACAGCCATGATAAAAACTCTCGGTAAGGGTTCACTTGTAAATATTGAAATAAATAGATTAATTCATTTTTCCCTTGAATAACTCAGTAATACATATTTAAAAAATCACACAAATCATAAAGCATCACCTCTTTAGCTGATACACAGTGACTTACTCCTTCTGTGGCTTGAGGAGCTAGTTGCATTGGAATTGGAACAAACATAGGTGTGCGGTTGTGTGGTGGGACAGCAAGTGGTGCGTGAGCATGTGTGTGTAAAAGAAGAGGAGGAGGGAGAGTTGGGGCAGATGCGCAGAAAAGAGGAGCCCTGACTATTAACGTAGGATTCTGAGTAAGGATCGAAAACTCTTCATCAGTGACAGTGTAAGTAGGGGTGCTTTTCCTCATGCCTGTAGGATGGCAGTCCGGAAATAATGCTATGTGTCTGTCCTAACTGGTGTAAAGATAAATAACACCAGGAATCCAATTCACAAGAAGATTTTAGTGAAACTATCTGAGCAGTTAGGAAAAACACCTTATGTAACACAATTTTCTGCAGTAAAAATTGCCTGCATTAGAATTCCAGCTGAAATC
This sequence comes from Dinomys branickii, assembly GCA_004027595.1. Taxonomy (NCBI): domain Eukaryota; kingdom Metazoa; phylum Chordata; class Mammalia; order Rodentia; family Dinomyidae; genus Dinomys; species Dinomys branickii. Next base: position 23,641 of record PVLD010025110.1, on the reverse strand, counting down.
ATAGGCCACAAGACATCATGGTTTTCGGTGAGAAGAAAAAAAAAGTTGCCAAAATGATTGATTTTGACAGTGGAATGCACTGGTTTAGACTAGAATTATGAGAAACATACAGCAAGCACATCTGGTTGAACTGGAAAGTGAGGTAGGAATAATTAACTGATATTCCTATTGTTGACTGAGACATACTTATCCTTAAAAATTTAGATTTCCTTGCTAAAATATTTCAGGGAAGCAAACACAATGATGTCACTTTGAAGTTGTGTGCTGCACTTGGATGATTTAGGTAGCATGAATCTAAACAAAGGTATAATGTTTGGAAATTTTTTCTTTTTTTATATGCAGTGACATTTGGCAATACTCATAAAGAAATCAAATACACAAACATAATTTAATATCAGAGGGGTGATTTCTTTTTTTGTCTTTTTGAGATAGAGTCTCGCCATGCAGTTCAGGCTGGCCTTGAGCTCATTTTGTAGCCCGGGATGGTCTCAAACTCGCAATGATCCTCCTGCCTCACCCTCCGAGTGCTGGGATGACAGGTGTGGGCTACCACACCTGGCTGGAGGAAAGATTATCTACCCTTTGAAATTTGGTTCCTCCCCCATGGGTTAAGGCATAAATGTATGAAGAAAAAATATGAAATGCATGATAAAGTAATTTAGTTTATCTTGTTATTTAAAAAATTATCTTGCACTTATTTTTATTCAGTATGCTTTAAGATTTTATCTGTTTAGTAAGAAGTGCTTCATTATTTTGAAAATTATTTCACACATTAAAATGTTACATTGTATAGGGAGGACACTTTCATAAACACAAAAACAGAGAATTCAGTATTTGACAACCTTGATTATCTGCTGTGCATATTTATCTTATTCTAGCCTAGATAATTTTGGAGGTCTTTTCCTAGGCAGTGTCGTCATGGAAGCAAGTATAAGTTTAGCTTCTGAATCTCTATTTGTACTACTACTATCTAATGAATTCTGTTGTGCAGCAGGTGTCAAATCATATCTGTTGTTTTGCAATTGACTATGAATACAAAATGTATTGCTATTGCAAATGCGTCTAATATGAAACTAATGAGCAACTGTTTTGTCATTATTGAGGCAACCACTGAGATGCTAATAAACTCTCATTTTTGCTCTTTAGAAAAAACAGTGACCAGGATTTATAACATGGCCTTAATGTCCCCAAAGCCTGAGGCAAAAATAAACAAATAAATAAATAAATAAGTAAATAGTGAAGCTGTAAACTGAGAATAATTTGGTCATTTTCTATATGATGGCCCTTTCACTTATTGAAATGATCTTGTTATAATGCCTTTTAGGAATTCCTATAACTGAAGTAAAGATGAAGAATGTATGTCCATTAAATGAATATAAAGTTAAGGAAACTGGCATTTTGTCTAATTCTCCTTAATGTAAATATAATTCTAGAACCTTCCATTTGTACGTCTTTTTATAGTGTAATGAAACTTTCTTATAGCATAATGAAAACTTTTTAAAATTCAGTTACATTGGAAATAACTTTGAGAGACCTTATGTCCCTACTTTTGTCTCTGCATGCTCTACAGTAGTGTAAGAACAGGAAGCTCAATAAATATTTATAGGATGAATAGTGAATAAATAATTGAATGTGAGAAAAATTAGCACATTAAATTTGTTTTTGTAGGTAGAAATAATGTGGATTAAAACACTTGTTCGTACACATCCATTGAAACTGTTAAAAGCTCTTTAAACTGTTTGAACATTTTATACTTCTGGGTGAAATGGGATAGAATGTATGACTTACGTCACCTTTAATAATAAGCTTATGGTAACTTTAAATAGCAAGCTTATAATAACTCTGAAAACTAATTTTGCTATTTTTACAGATGTTTTCTACAATTTATGGGTTTTGCATATTTCTTGGTTACTTTTTTCTGGTTGCTGAGACAAAATACCCAACACCCAAAATGAAGAAAGGAAAGGTTTATTTAGCTTACAGTTTGTGGAGGTTTCAGTCCATGCTTGGCAGGCTCAGAGGCAGAGTGGCACATGGCAGAGGGCAAACATTCATGGCAGCAGAGCACAGCAAAAACAACCAGAGCAAAAGGGAGGAATGGTGGGCAAGCAGTCTTTTTCTACTTTATATTGTAAACAGGCTCCCCCCACCCAGTGGGGGGTGTAGCACTCAGATAATTTCCATGCCTTCCTCTTCCATAGGCTCAGGATATATACAAAGTAAGCACCCTGGCTTCACTCAGCCAGACTTCTAGACTCCCCAAGTTGACATAATGTATCAACCATAACAACATACAACACAAAACTTGATCAGTACTTTAAAGAACATACAAGCCCTGGGAGTATTGCTCAGCAGAAAAGCACTTACTTAGCAAGTCTGAGACTCTGGATTCCACCCAACAGTACAGAAAATAACTTTTATACATTTATTTTAATTTTATATCCTCAAAAGTCTGTTTGATTAAACATGATAAAATCTTTGAAATATTTATTTTTTGCTACTGATTAGTATGTTGTAGTCATGTTTACAAACAAAGCTATTTAATTTGAGTAGTAATATTGCTCTGTTAGTGGGAGCTCAGTAGCCTGAGGTGGGGGGGCTCCCTGTAGGCTACATGAGAACTCTGGAGACCTGCACCCGGCCTCCTGCAGCATGGCAGCGGGGCAGGCCTGGCAGTCTGCAGGAGCGACCCCATGGACTCCACTCGACCCCCGACAGCAGAGGGGCACAGGGTGGAGCCCGGAGGTCTGCTGGGGGTGACTCCGTGGACTCGACACCCCCCATCCCCTCACAGGGCCTCACTGGGGAAGAGCCCAGTGGTCTGCTTGGGAGACCCGAGGACTTAACTGGGCCTCTGGGCATGCTGCATCAAGGTGGAGCCTGTTGGTTTGCGGGGTTACCCCGCCAACTCAACAGGACCCCCAATGGCCTTGAGGGTTTGTCAGTGGGGTACTGACCATAGTGAACCTGTTCCCTGCCTATCTACCTTCTTTGAGGATGGGTGCTTTTCCACCTCCTGCCATAGCAATTTGTGCACACCCATGTTTGTTACAGCATAATTTGAAGCAGCCATGTGTCTTCCAATTGTGAGAGCCTGAGGGAGTAAATAAACCCAAAAGTACAGTTATTATCAGAGGGAAGGAAAAAAAATATTGCTCTGTTAGTACGATTTTTTTCCCATTTTGAATAGAGTCACAGTATTGGCACATATGTACAAGATTATGTTTATGAAATATCTGATCAAACCATATATAAACAATACACTGTATTTATATTTTATAGGATCTAAAACTAAACAGGATATGTAAATGAGGAAGGTGCTACCACTTAAATGTATAAAACACACAAAGAAAGAACATGGTATGGCCTGAAATACTGATACTATTTTATTTGAACCTGGAGATTCAAACTACTGTGCAAAGACATTTTTACATTATGCAGATTGATAAAGTTTATTTATGCTGGAGGTGATTGGCTTATTAGGCTGCAACTTCAAAACTGTTCTAAGTCAGGTCCTTGTCCAAAATATCCCAAACATTCTAGGACCCAGACTTCCCCACCCCGCACACCTGCACAACTTGCTATATAACAACACGAATGCAATCTGTCCAAGGGATATAACCATTTTCTTATGTTTATAAATTTATACTCAATTCAACAAAATTCCAGAATTTGAAGCATGAAAATTGCAAATAAATTCTACAATTTGATGACCTTTTCTATAATGATCTGTGCTGACTTCAGATACATTCAGAATGAATTAGTCCATATTTGAATAATTTTTAGCATAGCCATTTACGTTATTTGGGAGACTACATTTCACAGACTTATTTCTTGCAGCCAACAATATCTGTGACTAATTGTACTCCTCATAAATCCAAGTGGAGTGACATCTCCGAAATACATCTAGTAATTATTGCAGGCCTTCTGTTCTCTGTGGAAGGCCGAGGAACAGAAAGGGTAGTTCCTTGTGCCATATAAATATAAGTTATGGTTCACGAGGGCCCCCTCATTAAAATAAAATGAAATTCCCAATATAATCTTTAATTTCTGTAGGTAACTCTTACCATTCAAAAGAACTGGTAACTTTTAAAGAAATGTGCCCTAGAGATAAACTAAGTTTCAGGTTATTTTCCATTACTTTCCTGCCACTGTGGGAAAGAAATTAAAATTGTGGATTATTTCCTAAGTTCAAATTTAAATTAATGCCTTCATATATATCCTTGAGAATATGTAGTATAAGGATACACTAGATGTTAAAAATATTATAAATTTAAGGAAATATTACAATCATATTTTGTTGAATTTACTTCCACTGAACAGCAATTGTATATAGATCTTCAAATGCATGGCAGCACTGAAACATGACCATTGCAAATGAATTCTACAATTGGGTAATTTTTCCTTTAATGACCTATGCTGACTTCAGTTACATTCAGAATGAATTAGTCCATATTTGAATAATTTTTAGCAAAGACATCTATGTTATTTGGGAGACTATGTTTCACAATTTTTAAAGGGCCCTATTACTGATAGAATAGAAACATGTTTCTCATATTTTAATAAGATTGTACATTTAGTAACATATACATATAGTAAAAACTAAAGTAGCACCAAGGGGCTTTCAATAAAAAGCAACAGTTCTTTACCTCAACTCTGTCCAACTTTTGGCCTTTTTCTTTATTTTATTTTATTTTTTTATTTTAAAAGCAAAAGAATGAAAACATGCTACCAAACAGACAGCCACTTAAAAAGTAGCACAAGAACAGTACAATCAAAACTGAATTACAGACAAGGTGACAGGGAATTAGCAATGGTTGTGGTATTACATATTGATAACTTCAAAGTGTATACACCAGAAAACAAATATAGATGTGCAAGATTGATCAAACAACTAATTATTAACTGTTCCTTACAATAAAGCAACAGAAATCAGTAGTACAACTATGCTAACCATCCTGCATATACATACATACATAATTATCCCTTTCTTCCTTTTCTCTTTCCCCTCATCCCAGTTGCTCTTTATTTTTGAGCAGTTTCCTTTCATTTCACAATGTTCATCATACTTCCTAATTTATAGTCACACTTTCAGATTCTTACACTAGTGATACAATATGTTGTTTACACATGCACATCTGATTCATTGAACTTATGAGTACGGTCTCTAGTTGTGATCATTTACCTATGAAAGCCTCAAGTTTGTCTTTCTTTATAGCTGAGTAGTATTCCATTATATAAACATATCAGAATTTTTTTTATCCAGTCCTCAGTGGAAGGACATTTGGGTTGCTTCCATGATTCAGCTATTACATGCACTGCTATAAACATGGTTGCACATATATCACTGTGATATGATGTTTTAAGATCTTCTGGGAAAATATCTAGAAGGGGAATAGCTGAGTAGAATGAGACCTCTAGACCTAGTTTTCTAAGGAATCTCCAAACTGATTTCCACAGTGGTTTCACCAGTCTGCATTCCCACCAGCAGTACAGAAGAGCTCCTATTTCTCCACAGCCTTGCCAGCATTTACTATTGGTTGATTTCTTAATGACAGCCATTCTTACTGGGGTGAGGTGAAATCTCAATGTTGTTTTAATTTGCATTTCTTGAAGAGTAAAGATGAACATTTTCTCATGTATTTATTTGCTATTTGTATTTCTTTATCTGAGAAGTGTGTATTCATCTCAGCTGCCCATATTAGGATTGGGTCTTTGAATTTGGAGAGGTTGATGTTTTAAAATTCTTTATATGTTCTAGATAGAGGACCTTTATCTGAGGGACAGCCAGCTAGGATTTTTTCCCAATTTGTGGGTTTTCTTTTTACACTGCTGGTGATTTCTTTAGATGTGCAAAAACTTTTCAATAAGATGAGGTCCCAGTTGTTGATTCTTTGAAATGTTTCCCTTGAAGTATGCTTTTTGTTCATGAACTTTCTGCCTACGTCTATGTTTTCAAGATTTTTACCTACTTTCTCTTCCAGTAGAGTTAGTATTGTGTTTTAATATTGAGATCTGTGATCCATTTTGACTTGAGTTTGGTGCATGGTGATAGACTTGGGTCTATTTTCAGTCTTTGGCACGTGGAAAACCAGTTTTTCCAGCACCATTTATTAAAAAGGCTATCCTTCTTCCAGTGAGCATGTTTGGCCCCTTTGTCGAATATGGTGGCTGAGTCTGTTTGTGGTTGTGGATGCATCTTTCAGTCTGTTCCATTGATCCTCAGGTTGTTTTTTAGCCAATAGCAGGTTAATTTTATTACTGTAGCTTTGTAGTATAATTTCAGGTCAAGGATTGTGATTCCACCTGACTTATCTTTGTTGCCCAGGATTGGTTTTGCTATTCTGGGTCTCTTATGTTTCCAGATGAATTTAAGGAATATTTTCTCTAGATCTGTGAGATATGCTAGTGGCATTTTGTTGAGAATTGCATTGAATCTGTACAGAAATTTTGGTAGTATGGCCATTTTCACGATGTTGGTTCTTCCTATCCAATAACAAGGAATATTTTTCCATTTACTGAAGTTCTCTTCAATCACTTTTTTCAGAGTACTGACAAAAGTACTGAAAAGTTTTCATTGAATAGATCTTTTACTTCTTTTGTTAGATTGAGCCCTAAATATTTCAAGTTTTTGTATGCTATTGTGGAAGGTATGGTTTCCTTAATTTCTCTTTCAGTCTGTTGTTTGTGTATAGGAATGCTATTGATTTTTGGGTGTTGACTTTGTGTAGTAGTAGCTACACTACTGAGTTTGTTGATTAATTTAAGGAGTCTTCTGGTGGAGTTTTTGGGGTCTTCCCTGTAAAGTATCATGTCATCTGCAAATAGTGATAATTTCTCTTCTTCCTGTCCTATCTTTATTACTCTTATTTCTCTCTCTTGCCTAATTGCTCCAGCTAATGCTTCCAGAACTATGTTAAATAGGAGTAGTGACAGAGGACATCCTTGTCTTGTTCCTAACTTTAAAGTGAAATCTTTCAATTTTTGTCCATTTAGTATGATGTTGCCTGTTGGTTTGTCATAGATGGCTTTGATTAGATTGAAGTAAAGGCCATTTATTCCTATTTTCTCTAGAGTTTTTATCATGCATGCATGTTGGACTTTGCCAAAAGATTTTTCCATATCTATTGAGATGATCATGTGGTTTTTGTCTTTGATTCTATTGATATGGTGTATTGCATTAATTGATTTGTGTATTTTGAAACATCCCTGCATTCCTGGAAAGATTCCAACCTGGTCATGGTGAATAATTTTCTTTATGACTCACTGCATTCTATTTGCTAGTATCTTATTGAGTATCTTTGCATCTATGTTCATTAGGGAGATTAGTCTACAGTTCTCTTTCTTGGTTGAGTCTTTTTCAGGTTTTGGTATCAGCGTAATACTTGCCTCCAGAAATGAGTTAGGGAGAATTGCTTCCTTTTCAATTTCATTGAAGAGGTTGAGGAGTATCGGCATTAAATCTTCTCTAAATACTTTATAGAATTCTGCTGTGAATCCATCAAGGCCTGGGCTTTTCTTTGTTGGTAAGTTTTTAATTACATTTTCAGTCTCATTAATTGACATTGTGTTGTTCAGGATTTTTATATCTTACTGATTCAACTTTGGTAATTTGTACATATCTAGGAATCTGTCCATTTCTTCTGAATTTTTTATCCTATGGGAGTAAAGATTTTCAAAGTAGGTGTTAATGATCTTTTGAATTTCTGTAAGATCTGTAGTGATTTCATTCTTTTTATTCCTTCTTGCATGAACATGAGTTTTTCCTTTTTTTTGGATAAGGTTGGCTAGGGGTTTATCAATTTTACTTATTCTTTCAAAGAACCAACTCTTTGATTCATTTATTTTTTGGTAGTGTTTTCTTTGTCTCAATTGTGTTAATTTCTGCCCTAATCTTTATAAATTCCTCCCTTCTTTGGGCTTTGGGCTTGACTTATTCTTCTTTTCTAAAAGTTTGAGGTGCAGCATTAGGCTATTTATTTGTTCTTTCTCTATTTTCCTTATGTGTGAGTTCACTGCTATAACTCCTTCTGAGAACTGCTTTCATTGCATCTCACAGGTTCCATTAGGTTGTGTTTGCATTTTTGTATTTTTCTAGGTATTTTTTAATTTGTTCTTTAATTTTTTTGTGATCCATTGATTGTTCAGGAGGTTGTTGCCTAATTTCCAAGTGTTTATGGAGGTTTTAGAGTTCATTTTGTCATTAATTTCCAACTTCATTGCACTGTGATCAGATAATATGCGTGGGATAATTTCAGTTCTTTTGCATTTAGGTAGGTATGCTCTATGGGCTACAGTGTGGTCTATTTTAGAGAAAGTTCCACGTGCAGCTGAGAAAAATGTGTATTCTGATGTTGTGAGGTGGAATACTCTATATACATCTACTAAGTCCATTTGTTTGCGATTTTGATTCAGATCTGTTATTTCTTTTCTGATTTTTTGTCCAGTTGACATGTCTTCTTGCATCAAAGGGCTGTTTAGGTCCCCTATTACAACAGTGTTATTGATTATTTGGTTTTTCATGTCTGCTAAGATTTGACTTATACAGTTTGGTGCTCCAATATTTGGTGCATACATGTTTAGGATTGTCATCACTTCCTCTTTCAGCTCTCCCCTAACTAGTATATAGTGACCTTCTTTATCTCTTTTGATTGTCTTCGGTTTGAAGTTTACATTTTTTGAAAACATAATAGCTACACCTGTTTTTCTCTGTGAACCTGTTGCATGGAGAATTGTTTTCTATCCTTTGACTTCCAGTCTGTGGATTTCCTTTTGAGTGAAGTATGTTTCCTATATACAGCATATTGTGCGATTTTGTTTCTTAATCCACTCTGCCAGTTGGTTTCGTATGTGGCTTCTAAGTTCTCCTATGTCAGTGTCTCCTGGGCTTGTTCTGGGTGGAGTAGAGTTTTCAGACTGCATTTTCCTCCTATGTCTTGTCATTTTGAATGTCAGATGAAAAGTGCTGAGCTACAAGCTACCCAGGCAGCTCACCGAAGGATTGTAGAGCTCTAGTTTACCTGGGTATTGAACTTATCCCAAGATGGTAGCAGGTCATGGGCCACTGGGCCCAGGATCCCCCTGGCAATTGGCGTGTTGTACAGCTCAGACCACAACTGTGATGATGGGGGAATTCTTGCCTTTGGTACCAGGGTCTCCAGGCCACGGATGGAAAGCATGTGGGCCTCAGCCGTGTATCTGATGGTGGCCAGACAGTGCCTGCTGCTCAGGGATCCTCAGGTAGCTGGTCAGGGGAGGGCAGACCTCACCTTCCAACCTAGAGGACCACAGAGCCCGGGGCTGCTCCAGTGTAGGAGGCCTCACCCGTCAACAGAGAGTTCCACAGGGACAGGCCATTCAGGTGCTGCTTCCTCGGGCCAAGCTCCTTCTCTGTCCCAAAGGAGCAGGGCCTTTATTTTTTTTATAATTATTGCTCCTCTGATTTTTTTTTTTTTTTTTACACAGAATTAATATGTCACTTCTTTTCCAGTCAGTTACCTTCTGGATATATGGGCTTCTTTTCTGATCATGATGTGTCTGTGTCAGATGGTTATAAATAGTTTAAATTATTAAAGCTGTCTAATTGATATAATTTATATCCTAATTTCTTGATTTCTCACATCTAAACTTTATTAACTCAGCAGTATAAGAAAAAGTATAGTTCATTTATAACATCTGTTCCTCCTTTCCTTTTTTAAAGATTTTTTAAAATTTATTTTAAAAATAAAAGAAGGAGGAAAACATTAACAGACATCCATTTACAAAATAGCATAAGAACATTACAAACAATACAGACTTACAGACAAAGTGGTAGGAAATTAACAATGGTTGTTTTATTACATATTGGTGGTTTTTCAGGAAAACAAATAAAGACAGGCAATATTGATCAAACAAGTTATCACTAACTGTTCCTTTCTTTACTGAAAGACAGTAGTACCACTGTTAGCTATCCTGTATATACATATATACATAATTTCTCCTGCTTTCCCTTCTCTCACACCCCTTTCCCAGTTTGTGATAGTTGAAAAAATTTTTTAAATCTCTTCATAACTTTGAATACTACTGTACTTAAAGATTTGATAGTTTGCCTTCTTGCCTAGTTGTTAATGTTCAATTGTGTCTCTTAGCTCCTCCTCACTGAGGATATGCTATGGCCCGCTGTCCTCCCCTCAGAGCTCTGCCTTGCAGCTGCAGCACTGATAATGTGTATGTTTCCTCTGCCATCATATCAAAACCTAGGCACTATCTCTCAGTTAATTTCATACACACGCACTAGAAGGATAAATTGCTTATATCAGATGACAATGCCAACATTTCCTTCTTTACAAAACCAGTGTTGAAATCCCTGGACAACTCAGAGAAGTTTCCTGCTATCAAACAAAATGGATTTTCTTCTCTTTGTTTTTAGTTCAAAATCACACCACACTTCGTTTGTCTCTTTTTTAGACCACACTTTCCTGTATAGGTTTTTTTTGGAACCTAGATTTGTTCATTTTTCCTTGCTGAGATATACAGCACATTAGACGTCTTTACCACATCACTGGCTTCTTCCTCATCCTGTTGTTGGAATTGCTCCTTCTTGGGAAGAGATTATTTGTAGAGTCCAGAAACTTTCTGTTCCAATTTGGATTGAAATTCTTCCTAGGCTTTGTCAATATAGTTACATCTAAACTGCTGCTTCCATTTTTCTCTCTTTTTACCCAGAACAGCTTTAATAAAGGTTGAGTGCACATGGTTGACTTTCTTCAAGATATGAGCAATACCTACCTATACTCCCAAAGATTTTCCTTCTAACTGATCAGTGTAAACATTTGAAAATCAAGAGGCTTTGGCCTTAGTCGGAGGTTGACCCTAGTCCTTAATATAGACTGTTCTAGCACCTTCTTATTCCTGAGGCTTTTGCCATTTTTTTAAAAATTAGTTTTCAGTCTGTGGACCCTTGGATGACTTAGGACCCTTTTAAGGTGTTTGTGAAATGAAAAATATTTTCATACAACACAGGCTTGTCTTTTTGTGTTGGCATTTGCATGGATGGTGCCAATGGGTAAAACTGCTGGTGTGGTAGCAGGAATCCAGGCGATTGCACCAAACTGGAGTGTCAGTGAAAAAAGAAGAAAAGGGCAAGTTTCTCATAGAATTCTCCGGGTGAAAAGATTACTTTGGTTAAACCTGATATTCTGTATGACAGGGCACAAAGCATTCAAAAGTACATTTGCTGCATATTGAAGCACAGCGGTGGGCTTGAGCAAAAGTACCTAATTATTTGAAAAGTGAGGCAGACTGGACACTTTTCCTAGGCACATCATCTTTATTGGAAAGCATGACTGATAGATTAGAAGGATAAAGAATTAGGGCAGCCAAGTATGGTGGTGCATGCTGCAATCCCAGCACTGGGGAGGCTGAGGTGAGAGGATCTCTGAGTTTGAGGCTGGCCTCCCAAGAATTTGTCTCAAAACAAAAGCAAACATGAAAACCAAAAGTAGAATTGGGTATTTGGCAGTATTTTCTTGATATAAATAAAGTGAAACTATCACTTCAAGAAAAAGAAATGGCAGAATTTGTCGACAATAACAAAATTTAAACTTTCAGGAAAAAACTAAAGTTTTTGAAAACGTGTATACAGTACTGTGAGATTATTTTCTCAATAGATTATATTCTGCTGATAATGGCAGTGATACTAGTCAACGTGATTTTTTTAAAAATGTGTTGTATAACAGAGTATCTACCTAACTCAGTGAGCCTTTATTTCTAAATGACCAATGCATGATGTCAGAAATCTTACATGGGTGGGAGATTCATTCAAAATTCAGTATTGGTTAGTGGATTTCATATATCATAGTGAGAAAAATTTGTGTCATGATCTCAGGTTCTACCTTAGCTCACTTTAGAGAATCTACCACATGTCACATGTTAGTGCAGTGCCAATGAAGTTGTCCAAGGTTGTCTGAAAACGCTATTAAAATACCCCTTTTTTCTATTGCACTTGTGTATGTGCGATCAGATTTTCCTGATATTTTTAATCAAATTAATATATCATAACAGATGAAATGCAGAAGCAGATAGAATTCAGTTGGTTTTAGTAAGCAGGAAATTAAAAGAGATTTGCAAAATGAAAGATGATGTCATTGTTTTATTTATTTTTTTGGTCTGGGAAAATACAGGTATTTTGGTAAAATATAAATGATTTATGTTAGAATATAAGAATTTTCTTGTTATTACTTTAAAATAAACTAATGAAATCTGTTTTCTAAGATAACAAATATTTAAAGATACAATTCTGGTAAACCGTCTTCAGGGCTTTTATCAATGAAAGGTGGAAGGGGCGGGGGGGGGTGAGACCTGGCTTGGCAGCCACTGTTACTTCCTTCTTGTAGCTCTTGCTGTATTCTTTTTGCTTAGCTGAGTTTTTGTTTCTGAACCTTTTAGTAGTTTTGTCTTTCATTCATCACAGTGCACTGGTAGTGGAAAATGAGGGCTGGTCAGTGATTGTTACCCTTTGAGCTATGTGGACAGCAGATGTTTCAGCCCCTTTCTCTGCCTTGCCCCAAATACCTTTACTTTGGAAAACTAATATCTAGTTTACTAGATACAATTATCTAGCTTACTTGCGGATTATTAAATTGATCAGATTATTGACACTCAGATTATTGACGTCTTTATCCCTTTGAATTCAGTCCAACACATTTTATATTATGCTCAGTTTGCCTTATAATGTTATGTCAATGTGGCCATTTCACCCTCAATTAATAAAGGCAATTGTCCAGAAAAAGTTACAAATTTTATTGTCTCCCCAGAAAGCTAACTATGTCCTCATTACCTACCTGATTTGAAGAGGTGGCATCTCTTCAAATTTCAGTGGCCACAAAGTTTTCTTTAAGAAGGTGAAATAGAATCATCTAGGGACATCTCTGATAATTTTCTGAAGTAATAAGAAGACAAAGGTGAATAGACCCTTTAAGAGGGGACCCTTGATCCTGGTAGCATTGCTTCATCTCTTTTTATAAGACTTGAAAGGCTGTTTTCAGTAATTTATGTTAATGCTTTATTTTCGAAGTTTTCTTTCTTCCGTAAGCTCTTCACACTTTGACCAAGAATTGACCTTTTGCCTCTTTGAAATTTACCCTCCAACCTGCCCCCAGCTCGGGGCTGGCTTTTCATTAGGAACATGGGAGACACCCTCATGTTGCTATGCACTGCGCTCTGGTGGCAAGCCTCCCTGACAAAAATCAAAGAGCTGCTGGTGACAGAAGGGTGAACTCTGTGATCTCAGCCCCCTAAAGAGAAGCATCCCCAGAGAGAGGTTCAATTCATGTCAGAGGTAAGTCTTAATTCATCTGAGAGCTGAGAAGCAGTCTGCCTTTTGAATATTTTTATTGAGAAACATTTTCCAAATTACAGATCAAATTAATATTTCAGATACTTCTTTAAGTGAATTTAGTTCAAAGCAACAAACAAAGCCGATGGCTCGTGTACAATGTGATTTAGAAAGAAGTGTTTAGAATTTTAGAATAGTCTCCGCTACATTTTTTCTTCAGGTTCTTTGAGGGTAAGACACTTTTATAGAGATATATTGCTTTCAGGAGCTACCCACTGCCTAACGCAATCTAATTCTGCTTGGAGGGTTTATTTTGCTTTTGTGTTTATGTTTTGAGATGGTCTCACTCTGTAGTCCATGCTGGGCTGGAACTTGCTATGTAGCCCAGGCAGGCCTTGAACTTGCGATCTTTCTGCGTTAGCCTCCTAAAAGCTGAGATAGCACAATCTAATTCTAATGTAACTGTGCTTGGGAATTTTGATGCCAGCACTGACATGAATGGGGGATTTCCTTTCAATTTTATGATGTTAATTACCCTGCTTTCCTAAATATGATCACGTGGCAGTGCCACTGCTTGTGTTAAGTGGCCATGAGCTGCTACAATTCTGGGTCAGAAAAGATTAGGATTAATCTTGCTGAAAGTTGACAGAACGTCTCTGATTTTCACAGGAAATGTTTTACGGAACTTAAATGAAATGATACTATTTGTTGAACACTAAAATGCATCATCACTTTTCTGGTTTGTATATGTTGTTATTTAATTACACAACCACTTTGTAGGCTCAGTACTTTTATTGTCCTAATTTCATCAATAAAGAAACTGAGGCACTTGGGGTTGAAAAACTTTGCCCAAGAGTATTAGTGTCAGAAAAACAGTAAAAATTCTGGCAGCCTCGTTGCAGAGGATATGAACAGAATTACTGCACCACTATTTCTCTCTAGGTAGTCCCTGTGTAGCGTGGTGCTGAAGAAACAATACTAAGTTTCTGTGGGCAGCCGGTGGGGTTTTCATTACTTCATGTATTTAACTGTGCTGACTCACTTCCCTTTGTTCTACTCCAACAGAAATATTCGTGTCTTAGCACATGTTGTTCCTGAGTCTGGAACGCTCTTATCTTATTCAAATTCATCCACTTTTTAATCCTTCTTTCATGTTTACTATTCTACATGAAATTTGGCATTAAAATTCCAAAGCTCCCCAAATTTGAGAGTTGGGATGTGACATAATGGATTTCTAGTACAATTTCCATCCAAACCAAGTAATTACTGAGACAGCAAACAACAGAGACCGTTAGCTCCTGACTAAAAACACTGTCACAATGAACCCTGCCTTTTCTCCAGAAACTGCCAGTTAGCCAGTGGTTATTACTATCATCAAGAGGACTAATACTATTGTTTCTCACTGAAATTTAGGATGACATAGATATTTACCATCATTCTCCTTTTTTTTTCATGTATTTGCACTTCAATTGATTTTTCTGTACTTTTAAAAATACACCACTCTTCTAGATTCTCGAGAACAAAATAAAAAGACAGATCGTGTCTTAAAAAATGATGCTTCAAACATGTGTCACCTCGATTAGGAGACTAGAGAATGTTGATATTTCAATAGGAATTGTGTGTAGCTGAGGGGACATGTCTATAGAATGGTCCCTACTTTACAGACAAAGTACTTGAGGCATAAGAAGGTTATGAATTTTATCTCAGATTGTAAGATCATAATTGGAAGAATGAAAATTTAAATGGGAATAATTGATGCTTTTAAATTGGGATAAGAAAAAGTAGTATCACTTTCAGGGAATTGTAATTAATTAAGGTTAAAGTGTGGGCTGGAGTCAGAGAATAGGTTGAGATGATAGGAAAGTGAGGTAGAATATTTAGGCAGGGAGTGGACTTTGATGCAGCTTGGAAGTTATGATTTTATTCTCCACATCTGTTTCCTCTAACTCCAAGAGAATGGCTGGACTTTTTCCTTCTGTAATTTCTGAAACAACAAACAGTACTGTGGCTATTTTGTCTTATGTTAATTTTGATTTTCCTGCTATAATTACTAATTTTTATTTCATCACTTTTTCAATTTGTTTATTGCTTATTTTAAAGCTGGATTTATTTTCTTATTCAATTTCATCACACAATGTTGCCTTTATTTGACTCCATGATTCTGCTTCAGAAAACTCATCTCTTACAGTTTTTTTGGTACACCAAATAAAGGTTTTACATAATATGTTTTGTGAAGGAGGTAAATTTCAGTGATGCACTTTTATTCTAAGTTTTCAAGGAATTGTGCTTTTTCCTTATGTTACAGGATTTTAAAATATATTTCTATAACATAGAAAAGATATATTTTTATGTAACACACATATGTATTTGTTTATCCTTGAACTCAAACTTCTAGACAGGTATGTGTTCAGGTCTTTTTAATCTTCTTTATTGTAGATGTTTGCTTTCAGAAAGTTTGCACATAGATCTTGTCCATACTTTGAAAATCAATAGTTATGGCCTCTAGTACAGTCTATTTTACCAGGTAGATAATCATTTAGGGTGGGATTTTCTTCTTATTTTAATTGCATGTCTCTGTTCTGGAGGTTTGAATTAAGTTTGATTGCTAGAGAATTCACAAGCATTAGGACAAAAGTGTTCAATGGTTAAATAATTTTGAAAAACTATAATATGCTTATATCTCTTCCACAAAATACACTGTAAACACGGAAAGAATTGCTTTAGCAAAGAAGCTTGTGAATTATTTTTAAAATTAATATTTGTACTTACTTTGCAAATTTTATGTCTATAAAGCTTTCTTCGACTTTAGTTTCGTTAATGCTGTGGAGTGAGTGAAGTCTTTCCCATAGAAACAAAACATATAGCATGTTAAAAGTGTCAGCACTTAAATGCAAGCGTAAGTAGAAGTAAGGAGAATGCTGCTGGGTAATTGGTGAAATTTGGCCAACTCAGGTTTGCCGCTCACACTTGCGTGGATTACTGGTAAATACAGACTCTGCGTTCATATTAGCAGCAGAGAATAGGAGGTAGATTTTAAAATATTTTTGAGGCAATCTTTGCCATCATGTTTAGGGGAGTGGAGTTTGGGATTATCAAGGATGCACATTTTTCTAACCATCCATAGAAAGTGATAAAAAAGTGCTTTGCTTTCTCTATCTCTCTCTGTCACATGTGCATGTGTATTACAATGGAAACATGAGAGGAGAGGAACATAACATACTACAAACATATAAACATATCACATACTGTGAGTCTTTCTTTGCTAACAATGCTCAGAGTATTTTTTAAATAACAAAATATTGAGGTATAACATATTCATGTATTTTTCTCATTTTCACAGTATGCTCTGCACAAAATGGACAAAGGTTTGTATGCAATGATCACTTTTTCTCCGATTGGCTCTTTTCCTCATATGTGAGCTCTTCTGTAACAGTGGGCTGTAGTACTGGAGTGAGATTTACTTTAACATTACATGTAAAACTATTTTCTGGTAATGTTTTGTGATGGTAAGTATAAAAGTTGCTGTGTTGTTTTGAAAGGTGAAGCTTAAAACATTTCTGTCTGTGATCTAGACCTATCATCTGGACATGCTTACCCTGTATAATTCTTTTCTTTCAGCTCAGTATGACATACTTGTGTTTAGTACAAGATAGGCCATGTTTATCTGTTGCTCTGTCTATGGTCCAGTGATCTCTTTTGCAGTCCAAGGGGGACTGTATGAACGCTGAACTGTATCAAGGAGACTAAGAGTGTTAAAGTTCACCAAGAAATCAAGATGAGGCTTTGCAGAAACAAGAGGGAGTTAAAATTAGTACAAATTGATTTCCTACCCCCTTTTCAGAAATTGTTCTCACATCCTGAGAGCCTGTAGACATTATGCTATGCTCTGTGTTAAAACTGCGGTGTGACTATGCCAGAGGATGACCAAGGTCAATAACATGACCTATTTTCATTTTTTCCTAATAGGAAAAAGTTGTCATTCTTTTCCAACACTAGCAGAGTCTTTCTGTGTGTGTGGCTTTGCAGCCTCCTTTCCGTGAACATTTCACATCTTTTCCTTTGATTAAGCTTGTTAGATTTCAAACCTCCTTGAACTTTAAACTTCTCATTTCCAGTTCTTCCTGTTAGATGTTCTAAATCTACTGATCTATTACACAGTATGATTACCTGTGTGCCCTACAGCAGCTTCCTTACTCATTTGTTATGTATTTCTTTAAATAGTAAAAAAAACCCAGGTAAACACTGTTTTACAATAGTCTTACTGAATAAGACTTATTTACAAAATTGAGTGATTTGAATTGAGTAAGAACATATTTATTACATAAAGAGTTTATGCATCTCAACTTATCTTTCAGGCTTTCTTGATCTCTGCACTGGAGTCACAAAGAAGAATGAGCCGTCTACTGAGTAAGTCAGCAGTGCTTTATATGTTGGTGATGAATCTACTTGAGTTGTTTACTAATATATTAAATAATAGGAGATTCACTGTGAAAATAACACAATTTTTACTAAGTATTTAGTAAAAGACAGAAATCAGCAGCTAATTAAAATATAAAATTTCTAAAATCAACACAAACATTTCTTTTGAAAAAGATCTACACTCAATGTTCTAACTCACTTTTTCAGAGCACACGAATCAGTGATATCAGAATTGTAGGTGATAAAATACTGTCAGGAAACTTTCACTCATGATGGCACCTTTTACTGACATAAAATGTCATCCAGAGACGGAATGTTACGGCTTAGAGCTGTAATATCCTCCCAAATTCTCATGTGCTCAGAGGTGTGGCTTTGGGGATGTGGTTGGGTTATACAGGGGGCATTGTACTTAGGAGACTTCATGTACTGGTGAGCCCAGTACTGAGCGTGCTGCTGGGATAAGGCCTGACTGGAAGCAGAGGGTTCTTGGAGGTGTGGCCTAGACGTGTGTG
>PVLD010025109.1:0-24264 GCA_004027595.1 Dinomys branickii | reverse complement strand
CTCCTCCTCCCTCCTCCTGATCTCCAGTATTACCATTCCCCACCCCTTGCAGCTGGGCATTGGACAAACTTACGACACCTGGTATAAGGGCTTGAAATCTCCCCGGCCCGTTCTCACTGTGTTAGTTCAGGGTATGAACTGAGTTTAAAGATTAGTTCTAGAATAGAGTTGGAGGATTTTCTCAGGTCTGCTGTATAGAGTATGTTGTTGTTTTTCAGACTCCTGGTCTGCTGCTTTTCATCTAATTGTTGCTATGGGTTCATCCAAGGTTCATATGTGCAAGCTGTAAGGAGACCCTCTTGGTGCTCACATTAATAGTTTGGGGTGAGTCCTGAAGACCGTGGATTCGTCCCATTGTTGCCAGGAACAGGTGGCGCTTGCTCAAGCCGCCGAGACTCAAGCTGCTCCCAGAGAGAGTTCAGGGTGGGAGCTGAGTCCCAGCAACCCAGCTCGTGCTTCCTGCCTGATGTTGGAGTGAGAAGGGCGTGGAGCCACGCGATCCAGCTCCATCTGCATCTCCCTCCCGTTGCGGTGCTGGAGCCCCCATCCGCTCCTTGGCCGGATCCCTGGGAGCTGCCGCGGCCGAGGTTCCCCGCTGCTCTCTGCCTGTAGCCGCTCACCCAGCCAAAAGGCAGGGGGCCACCGCCTCGAGGCAGGCGCAGAGCCAGGCGTGGTGGGCTGTGTACTAGTTGCACTGATTCTCTCCAGGCACTGATTAGGAAGGTTGCCACAGGGTGGGGACTCTGCCCCAGTGGCTGTCGCAACCTCTCATTCTCACACTGGGTTCCACAACTGCTCCCGACCACCATTGCCTCCTTTCCTGGCTGCGCCCTCCCTTTTCCAGCCCTGGACCCCTCTCGGAACTCCGCTCTCCCCTGGCCAAGTCGGGAGGCCTCTGTCAGCATGGGTCTCCGAAACTGAAGCTGCGAATGCCGGAATGAGGGCGTGGGCCAAGGGTGTATTTGGAGCTGTGACTTCCTCCTCCTCTCCCTCTGACTGCGCCATGGGCGGATCTCCGAGCCTTTCCTCCAGAAGAGGCCCTGCTTAGTCTTTCCAAGGGCTTCAATTCCCATCCCAGAGCCTTCCTGAGTCCAGGATACCCACCTCTTTCCCTTCTGTCCTTCACATGATGCTACATTCCTACATTCCTTTGTCTGAGTGGCATTCCTCCGGGAAGTTCTCTCTCTGCTGCCTACCCGGTCGCCATCTTGAAGTCCTCTCATAAAATTTATTTAGTTATTTGTTTCTTTCTAATGAATTGACCATTACATTTCTAAAGTTCTGAAATGGCCAACGGACCATAGAAAGATACCACTTTAGGCTCCTGCTTGAAACCGACAGCTTCAGGAAACTGCTGGCCTTGATTCAGGGCCATGATAAACTTATTTATAAACTCTGGGCACATTTCTGAGCTTCACTGGATCACTCTCAAGACAGGAGCCTGAACACTGAGACCTGAGCTGTAAGATAGACATCTCCCAAGGTCCCAGACTGGCTGCTTCACAACACAAGTGAAACACATCTGATTAGCACTGCAGAGACTGTGAAACCCCAGCCAACACTGAAACTACAACCCGCCAAAGGCTGGTTAGAACTTTCAGCCTAAGCCCAACTGGTTCAAGCACCTACTACAACAAAAATATCAACATCCTCCATATTCACTTATTCTCCATTTAATTAAGTCCCAGAGTCGCCTAGTATAATATTTAAAATGTTCAGGATATAATCCAAAATTACTCAGCATAAGAAAAAACCAAAAATCTCAACTCACATGGAAAAAGATAATCAACAGATGCCAATGCTGAGATGTCACTGGTATTGGGAATATCAAAGGCTTTAGAGTGCCTATTATAAAAATACTTCAGAAGTTGGGATCTACTAAAAAAAAGAAAGAAAAAAACACCTCAGCCAAGAAATAGAATATAAAAAATACAGGCAGATACAGATTTTAGAACTGAAAAACACGATTACACAGATTTTAAAACTCACAGGATGGCTCAATAGCAGGATTGAAAGATTTGACAAGATAAAACTATCATTTCTCCTCAAATTGATCTACAATGTAATATAATCCCACTCAAAATCCTAGCAGAAGTTATTATGAATAAAGATCAGCTAATTCTAAAATGTATACAGAAAGTAAAGGAATAAGGATAGTCACGAACGTTTTTGCCAGTTGGATATTTTTGAAGAGTGATTGTTATTTTACTAGTGCGTGTTTGCGGTACATAATGATTACATTTGTTGTGCAGAGTTGTACACGTACATGATACCTCTTAATTCTTTTCCCCATCACCTACCCCCTCCCTCTGTCCCTGCTCTCCCAGCTCTTGGTCTCCTTCCCATTTGCAAAAGCTATATTTTCATCATTTTCCCCCTCATTCCTTTTTTTAATCCTCTTTCCCTTCCCTTCCTCCTTCCTCTCACTGTCTCACTTCATCCCTCCCTCGTCCACTTGAGAATGATCTCCCTACTTCCTGTTTATCTACATTCTATTGTGATCTATCTGTATATAAATGTATATTTTTCTCATATAAGGGGAAATATGTGATATTTAAACTTGCCTGACTTATTTCACGTATTATGGTCTCAAGTTGCATCCATTTACCCACAAATACCTCGAGCTTATGGCAGAGTAGTACCCTATTGTGTATAAATACATTTTCTTTATCCAGTCGTCTGTTGATGGGCATAGGGGCTATTTCTAAGGCTTAGCTATTGTAAAATGTGCTGCTATAAACAAGAGGATGCATGTATCCTCCTAATATGACAACTTTAACTCTTTCAGGAAGATACCTAGAAGGAAAATAACTGAGTAAAATGGAATTTCAATTACGAGTTTTCTGAGGAATCTCCAAACTGATTTCCATAGTTATTGTACTAGTTTTCAGTCCCACCAACATAGTCAAGAAAATTTTAGAAAAGAAGAAAACAGGTGTTGATTCTTGTTTTGGGGACAAAATACCTGACACCCACAAGGTAAAGGAGGGAGGATTTCTTTTAGCTCACAGTATGTCCATAGTCAGCCGGTTCAAAGGCAGGGCAGCGCGATGGAGGAGAAACAGTCCATGGCAGGGCAGACAGAAAGCAGCAAGCTGGGAGCTTCCCTTTCTCTTTTCATTCCAGCTAAAGTACAAGCCTTTTGATTGGTGCCCCCCACACCCAGGGTGTGCCTTCCCACTACCCACACCCAGAACTCTGCTAAGCCAATCATGGGGCTAGTCCACTTATCACGTTCCTAATCCAGTGTCATGCACCCATGATGGAGCCACCTCCCGAAAGCTCCACCCATGAGCACGTGACGCTTTGGGGGGCCATCTAGATATGAGTCATAACAAGTTGTGAGAATCACATCACTTAATTTAAAGTCACATCACGTAATTTAAAGACTTATTATAAAGTTATAGTATTAAAAGCAGTACAGTATTAGTGAAGGAGGCAAATAGATTAATGGAACAGAATAGAGAAGCTAGAAATCGACACACATATAGCTACAACAGATTTTCTTACATAAGTGCAAAACCAACTCAATAAAGAAAATATCTCTTTGAACAAATTGTGTTAAAATAAAATGACAACTATATGCAAAAAAAGAAAAGAAAAGGAGTTTTATCCTTAAAAACTCACAGTGAATCAGGGATCTAAATATATAGTGTACCACCATAAAACTTTTAGAAGAAAATAATTTTTTAAATCTCCATGACCTGGGCTAAATGAAGATTTTTTACACATGACACCAAAAGTATGATCCTTAAAGGAAAATTGATTTTATCTAAATTTCAAAATTTGGTTCTGTAAAAGGCATTGCTAAGAGAATAAAAAAACAAGATATAAACTAGTAGAAAATACATACAAATCATATATCTGATAAATGATTTTATCCAGAATATATTATTTTAAACTCTCAAAAATTCAACAATAATAAAACAGACAATCCAAGTTTAAAATATCCAAAAATACTTCGACAAAGAAGATACATAGATGGTAAACTAGTACATAAAAATGTGCATATCTAGCCTTAAGGAAACATAAATTAAAGTCAGGATATGATATCACTATACCCCTATTAGAATGGCTAATGTAAAAGAGAAAACTGTCAATACCAAGCGCTGGCAAGAATAGCAAACAACCAAAACTCTCATATGTTGTGGGTGGGAATATAAAATAACATATTTACTCTAGGAAGCAGTTTGGCAGTTTCTTATAAAGTTAAATATGTACAGTAAAACCTTGGGTTGCAAATAGTTCGTTCTGCCAGTGTTCCACAAGATGAGGAAGCATTTCTAATAAATTTTACCTTGATAAATGCATAGTACATGATGCTGAATGTCACATGATCACAATTGAGTCAAAGGTTCTTTCTCCCTTCCTCTCTCCCTCTCCCTGCTTCCTCCCTCTCTCTCTCTCCAGGATTTTGGGTGATCACATCTCACAGCAAGAGGATATGGAGGAGATCTCATCTGCAGAAGAGGAGAAGGAAAACTCAGAGGAATCCCTCATGTCAGATGAGATTAGGAAGATGTATACAATTTACAGTGTGAGAAGCAATGCAAATTTTTTTAGAAAAGCAACACCCAAATAAGGCTATAGCAGTGCAAGCAATGAATCTGTTTAATGACAATGCAATGTCACTTTTCCATGAAATCCTCAAATGCAAGTGTCACTGGATAGGTTCCTTGTTAAAACTGCACAAAAAGGAAAAGATTCCATCAAGCCAATAGATAGAAGTGACTCCATTACTGTCTTACTTATGCTGAGACAAAATACCTGACACCCAGAGTTAATGGAGGAAGGGTTTATTTACCTCACAGTTTGTAGAGGCTTCAGTCCATAACTGGCTGTCTCTGAGGCAGGGTGGCATGACAGACAAGCATCACAGAGGAGAAGGAGTTCATGGTGGGAAGAAGGCAGCAAATCAAGCAAAGGACATTAGCACCTTCCTCCTGCCCCTGTTATACTCATCTGAACTACTGGGATTAGGGAGGTGCCAAGCCAATCAGTGGCTTGGCACCCTTAATCCTAGAACCCTTAATCCTAGCATTGCACCATGAATCAATCACACACTGTAGATTCAGCCACTTTTGAAAAAAACCCACCTATGATCACCTCAGGCTTTGAGGAGACATCTAAACACAAGCCATAACAACTGGTGACAGTGAAAGTGATCCTACACAACAACCTTCCTCTCTTATGTTTCCTTTATAGTAGCCATGTATGCTTTCAAAGGTAAGTACAGGTTAATTTCTTTTTCTTCATATTTAGAATTTTCTTTATTATTTTGTATTATATTAAGTAATGTGATCATTTTTATTTAAATATTTTTGGCTTGTATAATAAATCATCTGAGTTTCCATTATTGCTAGATTTTCATATTCTGTGACTTTGGGGTCTGCTAATTTAAAGTCTTTGAGCCAAGAGGAGGGAAACTTACCAAAAGAAAAATAAAGGATTCATTGAATTAGGTAAGACTTCCAATCAGATAATGCAAGATTTACTACTCCCTGTTGCACAAAATAACCAATTCAGACTATCAAAGTAAATTATTAGAACTCACAGGGCAGAAAGGACTATTTCTGTAAACTGAGGGACTCTCTGGGTCATCTCTAAAGTTGCCATGAACAGTGATAAAAATTAATGGACAGTAACCTCATATGAGCAGGGAAATTAAGTACTTGGATCTCCCAGGAATGAAGGTTTGGTCATCCCATCTGATAAAGAATCAAGGGACAGCTCACTCACTTTCTGAGGACAAAAGAACATGAATGAACAGAAATATTATAAATACAAACCAAGACCTTGTGATCAGTTGCACAAATAACTTCTGTATAACAGAAATGTGCTACTCACATGTCTTCATTTACTGTGCCATATACATATTTATTTATATTTAATAAATATTATCTTCTTTCCTTATTTCTTTTCTTTACTTTATTATATGCTCCTCGCTGGTGGTAGTTAACCTTACAATTTAATCTATAGGTTGCAGACTATTAATATATTATGATTGAACTAAAGGAGAAAAGAATGTCACCCAGAAATCTGAACTTGGATCTGGATACACCAACAAATGAAAGTTTTGGTCATCCCTTTGAGAAACATGTTTTCATTTGCACATGTAACAATTGCAGTGTATCAAGCAAACACAAGTGACTGTTACTAGTAATGTTTTGGTAATATAAACATGAAAATACGGCACATATTGACATTAGGCAGCAAAGGGGTGGACTGTAATGACATCTCTAATTTCTGAGTACTTCCACATTGTAAATCCTGTCTTTCTAAAACAGTCTGCAAAAAACATAGTCGAGCCTCCCTTTACAGTAAGTAAGACTACCTTACTTTGAGCTGATGCACTGGCATAAGGCCTAGAGAGAAAAAGGGAGAACAGTGAGATCAAGCAAGTGTGGGGTCCTAGGGAGTTTGGCAGGTCATAAGCAGTCCAGCAAGAACAATAATAGAAATTTTGGTGAAGTGAAGGTCCAGCTGATGACTCTGTACAGAGCAAGCAACAAGTCCCAGAATCTGCAGAATTTCCAGATGATAAAATAACATCATCAAGATTTTGCTCTATGTACATCCAATTCTAGATTTTGCTTTCTTTGCATTGGGTTTGTCCTCAAGTAGGTTCTCACCTTCAGGAAAGCTTCAAATCCAATGGGAAAAGTGTTTCTCTTGCCAATAATCCCATCCCCCCCCAAAAAAAATACCCCTGGATTGAATTTCATTGACTCAGTTTGGGTCACATGTTCATCTTTAAACCAACTGCTATAAACAGTGAGGTAGAACAAGCCAGGCTTGGGTGATACCCGTTCCTGACCGGTGAAAGCAGGATGAGGTCTGATGGGGGAGGTAGATCTCTCCCAAGTGTTTTATCATTCAAAGGCCTTATGGAATAAAGAAATAGTTTTGTTAAGTTACAGCACCAGTGCAGAGAGTTTGATGTGTTGCTATACATACTCTCTAAGTTAGAGACACAAACTTAAGAATTGTTTTCAAACATAATCAGGATATTAGCAAAGAAAAAGGGAATGGAAGTTGGGTGAGCAGGAAGAGCAGCTTCCCACCACACAGGACATTCTAGCTCCTCCATTAGGCTGCAAATGAGATGGTGAACAAAATAGCTTGCAGTTGAATCCCTGATTCTCCTTGTCTTGTGATCAGCATTTTTCGGGTTATTGGGTTAAAATTTATATCTGATTTCCAATTTTTTTTTATTTCTGTGAACTTCAGAATCTCATTTAACATTTCTGGGTCTCTATTCCCTTCCTTGATAAATGAGAAACTAATAAAGTCTGCCTTGTGAAGATTTGACAAGATAAAAGTATGTATGTATATATATATATATATATATATATATATATATATATCTCCATAAATGTAATGGATCATCTTCATTGCTTCAAAGAAGCCAGCAATGGCCTGAGCCCAGCTCATCCTCTTGATAATGTGGAAATATCCCATAATGTGGACAAATGATAGGAAACCTGAAGAAGACAGATAACAATAAGACAAGTGAGGTTTAGCGGGACCCACTGTCACATGCCTTTCACATACTATTAGGACCAATGTGCCTATTTCCAGGCTACTGATCAAAATGTTCTCAGTTCTTCCCCTTCCCTGGATAAGAGTAAGAACAGCAGGTGGGCTGTGACCAAGGGCTTAAGCTAAAAACTCATTCAACATAGAATTCTTTCTTAGCTTTTTTTTTTTTTTTTTGGCGGTACTGGGGATTGAACTCAGGACGCTGCGCTTGCAAGGCAGGCGCTTATTCCACTGAGCTATATACCCAGCTCCAGACATAGAATTCTTTGCCGAGAAAATTCTTCTACAAAAGTAATTACATAGGAAATCAAAGATTCCTGTAGAAGGAAATTTATTGCTGAAATTATTAGGATAACAAAAGTTTGAAAGCAACTGACCTTCAATAAGGGATTGATTATAGAATTATACAGATTATGGTATTATTTCTTCAGTAGTATGCCAGGAGTAAAATGGTAATACAGATATCACACAGAAAAGTGTCCACAATATAATACACAAAAAGACTAAGTGCAATATGATTCCATTTTTGCCAAATATATGGATGTATTCATATGCATAAGAAAAGTGGGAAAACACAGGTAGATGGGTCAGAGATGTAACTCAGCGGCACAGTGCCTGCTGGGCAAGCACAAAGCCCTGAGCACAATTTCTGGTACCAAAAAAGAAGGAAAATATAGAGTTATATCATGCATGCATTAAGGTTCTCTGAGTTTAGCTGTAGGCACTCCAGAAAGTGGAGGGGGGTCAGAGACAGAAACACACAGACAGACAGACAGACAGACAGACATGAAGAGAGTGATTTAAGTAGCGAATGAGATCTGACCTGACACTCACGGAGCACATGAGTGAGATGGGGACACAGGCCGCCAAAAGTTCGGTCTCTCTCACTTTCTATTTGCCCGCCAGAATGTGAGTCTCCTCCCAGCCTGAGTATGATGCTCATGTTTCAAGATGTGTACTTTTTCATATAATCTGTCCCCTAAATTCAAGCCAACTACTTTTCCAGGGCTCAACCAGCAAAGCAATAATCTACTCCAATCCCAGAGGAAAAGGGCCAGATTATATGGATTGAGACATGGTCTGTCTGCCTCCAATGAGACACATCCCTGGAGGACAAGCCATAGGGTAATTACTTTCCTTATGAAGAGCTGCTGCCCAAGAAAACGTGCACAGTGGTGATCTCTGGGCAGAGCCATTTATTTTTTTTATGACAATATATATCTTCTAATTTCCTAAAACATGTATTAGATAGATAGATAGACAGACTGACAAATGTAAAGATATATACAGAGATCTACAGACCCCCAGAAAATGTATACACACTTCAGCAGTTCGCCGTACTAATAAATGTCTGGAAGCTAATGGCCACCACTTTGCGCACCTCTTGTAACTGTAGAGGTCAAAGGTGATCTCATACGTCTCGATATATTTAGTATTAAAATATTTATACAACTTTTCCTTTTCCTGATGTACACATTTCTGGTGGAGATGCAGATACAGAGATAGAGACAGAGAGCTATACATATATCAGAGATGCATCGCTGCCCTGGTGGGCCCTTAATGAGTACGCTCTAGAAAGTGCCGCGAAAGGATCCCAGCTCTGCCGCATCACGAGGGCAGCTTCCTGTCAGGGCTCTGCAGAGCATACTGTCCTCCCACAATAGTTCGTAAGACTTCTCTCTCCCTTTCTCCCGTCCCTTATCAGCGAGGATCTCTGTGGGTTATAGCATTAGACCAGGCTGGGCAGCATTGGCTGGCTGCAGGGCCTGGGGTGCCAGGCAGCTCAGGGCCATCTTAGCCTATCGCTCCCAGGCTCCATCAACCCTTGTTAGGCCTCATTACCAGCCCGCACCCAGACAGGCTGCCTCCATGCTGGGTCCTTGATTTTTCTATTTTAAGAGGGTTACTTGGGCCAAATCACCTAATCAAGTTATAGCCCTGACGTCTTAGGCTGGCAGTGCTCTGACAGCACCCCTTTCCTCCAGTGTCCACCCTCAATACCCACAAGCTAAGGATAGTCATACCTGGACCCCAGAGCATATAAACACGTTTTCTCATGAACACATACTCAAATGCTCGCAAACACACCCACAAGCTCACAAACATTCTCTTTCATGCTAATCTCATGAATGAATATCCCCAAGGACAGTGATGTGAATGCCCATGGTCAGGGGTTCTCAGTGGTCATGAGAGCCCCAGACCCCTTAGTTCTGAGGTTTGCTGTGGGCTCAAGGATGAGACATTGCCACCATCAAGCTCCAAACATTACAGCTGTTTTAAATGTTTACATTTCACAAATTACCATTGCATGTTTTAAATGCCATGTAATTGTGTTATCCACAAAATAATTATAGGATTTATGAACTATTAATTCTCAGGGCACTGCAGGCGTGCACGTCAGTAATGCAGTGTACTCAGAGCTGGATGATGAATGCCTTCCTCTCTGCATCTTGTCAGCTTATCTCTCAGTCTGTATGTGTAACCGCACTTGGGGATAATATCAAAAGCCCACATCTGAAGCCCTCTGTGAGTGTGAGACCCAACCAAATGGCTCCTGTCAGCCCCTGATGCACACATACTGGCAAAGCCCTGGGCCCACATGCACTGACACCAACCCAGGGAGAATCCACAGAGCCATGATTACTGATAACCTCCATTATCTTGGGGATATCCTAGGAATGGCCACTCTGCGCTATCTGACCCAGCACCTTGGGACAGAGGCTGCTCCTGCAACCTTCCACAGGGCTGGCCAACTGCTTTGCCTCAGTCTCTTTCAGAGCCCTCCTGATAGGGTGGCTTGGACCAGGCCTACTGGGAAGGAAGCTGATGTCTAAAACTTGGACACAGTAGCATCCCCTACCACC
Source organism: Dinomys branickii (assembly GCA_004027595.1). NCBI lineage: Eukaryota > Metazoa > Chordata > Mammalia > Rodentia > Dinomyidae > Dinomys > Dinomys branickii. Next base: position 13,858 of record PVLD010025109.1, on the reverse strand, counting down.
TCCACAGAGCGCCCTTGGGACAAGAAATGAACTATCACCACCCCACAGAGCCTGCTCCTCTCTGAGACAAAGGCCTTCTGATCTGTCTGCATGTAGCTGGAAGTGCACAGTGCAGACGCAGACGCACAATTATCTCTCACAAATATACTCACATGCTCCCATGCATACATATATACACCCTAAAAGTCTCTGACAGAAACAAGCCATAGTCTGAAGCCCACAATCTGAAGCCTTCTGTCTACTTGGAAGACATTTGCTTTCCTTCAGCTTCAGTTTTCCCCATCCTTAAAATGGATCCCCCAAAAGTCTGTCTCATAAGTCTTTAGTAGGGTCTACTTGATATACTTGTAAAAGTACCTAACAAGTGCTGGCACTTTGCTTCTTTTCTGTCTTTGATTGTCTGCAGCTTGGGACTGACATTAAGAAAGGACTCTATCCCTCTTGGAAAAAAGTGACCTGAATTCAAAGGAAAACATGTTTATCTTTGCAGTAAAATGGAAGCCCAGAGTTGGAAATTTGACTCCAATTCTGCCAAAACTGAATTTTGGGCCATTGGCAAGGCAACTAAATGGAGTCAACCTCAGTCTTCTCAGCTCTGACAGGGATGTACTGAAGTGCGTCCTTTGGGTCCTTCTCAGACTCAGTTTTAGAACTCTTTTCAGAGGCACCACTGTGGTCCAAAGTGAACACCAGCTTTCCCAGACTCAACTAGTAAAACCGGCAACCTAGACCTGAGTTCCAACATGGCCAGTCCTGTTAATATTTCTAGCCCTGCTAGGCATAAAGCTCAGTGGCACAAGAATCTGCCTGGCAAGTGCAAGGTCCTGAGTTTGATTCCCAGTACAAAATATATATTTCTAGCCCTTCAGCAAGGCCATTCCTGTCATGATACAGCATAAAACCTCAGCTGTCCATGTCCTTTCCACTGTGCCAAAATGACCCCAACAGGAGTGAAGAGGGTAGGGAGGCTACTCTGAGGTCGAAGGGCCCAGAAGCTGGGTAGGTGGACAGCCAAGGGTCAAGCATATAGAAGAAGATTCCAAGATGTAACTAGGGAAACAATGAAGGATGAATCTACAGAATCAGAAATAGGAACACCAGGAACTGGGACAAAGTTGAGCAAATTAGCATGTGGCAAGCGGTGAGGAAAAACGGTTTCAGGACACCTGTAAGTGGTGCCAGTTGTATGACACAGGACAAGCCCAAATCACAGAAAGGCAGGTAGGCTCTCTGAAAAGACTGTGAAAATCACTTGGGTTAATGCTTAGAGTCAGTAGGATATGGAAGCAGAGATGAGGAAATGCCAGTGACGCAAAGAGCCAGTTCATTCTCTGTATTTCCTAAGTCAACAGATCAAAGGCATTCACAAAGTAGTATCAATTCTGAACTCAACCCACAAGAATTCTGTCCCCTCCCGGAGGTCAAGGGGACAACCTGAAAAAGACGAGGAAATGCTTAGCCTGCCTTAGGATCCTTTCTGGGGAGCATCTGTGCTACAGCATCTAAATAGATACTCTTCCACTACTGGCCCAGCAGAAGGTTCCCACAGTGATCCATCATTAGCTACCATTGGAGGACATGAAGAATTAGAAAGTTATAAGATCATGCCTACCATCACCCAGCCAGTGAGCAGTTCAGGCTCAACATACACTCTCTAGCTCTTAAATCATAAAAGTTCCACTTATTGTCAATTTTCAATACAGCTACATCGTCAGTGGATCAGGTGAATGTCACCCTCTGTTGCTAGGACACGACACCTGACACTGACAGCTTAAAGGAGGAGAGGCTTATTTTGGCTCACAGAATCAGCAGGTTCAGCCCATGGTTGGCTCAGTCCAAGACAGAGCAGCATGGAGGGGGGACGCTGTTCATGGCAGGGCATCCAGGAGGAGAGAGGGAGGAGTCTGAGAGGAGAATTTACCCTTCCATGTCACACCCCCAGTGACCAGCTCCTTCCAAACAATTTCTGTTTGGGGAAACATTATAAATCTGAACCGTAATAGTGTCTATGGCCTTTGGAGCCAGGGAACTGGGTCCAAATCCCAGCTTCACCCTGATACTGGGCAATTCTCTTAACCTCTTCAATTCTCTATTTCATGCCTACCTCTCATTGTTTCTGTAAGGTTTGTATAAGAACCTAGCACATACCTGTCACATAGTAAGTGGCAAATTGCTTCCTCTCTCCTTTCCTACCCCATTTTAGTTAAAATAAGCTTTTAATGTACTTGCCTTATCTGCACTGAAGAGAAGTAAACCGTGGTATAACTGAGTCTACCTATGTCTCACGTGAGCACACTGGACATTCACATACCTTCTGTCTTTAGTCTTAGGTGTCATAGGAGAGAGCAGCCTATAAGGGTCCAAGGCCCACTGTTACAGTTTGTGTCCATTATGTCCCCCCAAATCCTCATGCAGTTATTTGGTGGCTTTTAGAGTTTATGACTGATCCATGATCCAATGCTGGGACTATGGGTGTGAGACCTATACCAGCCCTAGGGCAAATAGTTTGCTGGGATTACGGGTGTGAAAGCTATACCCTAGGGGGAATAGTTTGTATATGTAAGGGAGAAAAAGAGGCTGCCTGCTTCATTCCTGCGGCCATTCCTCCCTTTTGCTGGTTGTTTCTGCTGTGCTCTGTTGCCCTGAACATTTTGCCCTCTGCCATGTGCCACTCTGCCTCAGAACCAGCCAAGTATGGACTGAAACCTCCACAAACTGTAAGCTAAATAAACCTTTCCTTCCTTCATTTTGGGTATTTTGTCTCAGCAACAAGAGAAAAGTAACCAAGACACCCACCTTATTCTTGATTCTATTTCTAGGTCATCTAGGGATACATCCATGCCTCCACCCCATAGCATATCTAAGAACAGGAAGTGACTGACTCTCCAGAGATGTCCTCAGCTCTCAAGCTCAGCCCTGTGCCTGAGCATGCAGCCAGATACCACTGTTCAGGACCATTAATTAACCGCATTCATTCAGAATGATTGGTTTTTTTCAGCATGGTTTGCTGATGAGTTTCACAGGCAGGTTCCTTTCTGCCCTCCAACTTCAGCCCTCAGCTGTTTGCTTCCCAAAATGTATATTCAGTGGCATGAACACTCAATCAAGATACATCCTGAGATTGTGGCAAAGCCCTTCAGCGAAATCCAAGACAATCTCCACTCTTCCCGCTGGATGAGAGGATTCTTTTATACGAAGGATCCTTCCAGGATCTTCCTGTGCTCTGGGGAAATCCTGGGACCAACAGAACCTGATCCTTTTCCACCCAAGACAACCACCAGTTTGAACATCTAAGCAGAAGACATGGTCAGCACACCAGAGATGGCTTGCTATTATCTTCCATCTGGCTGAATGTTAGAGAATGTGCCCTCATATTGGACACAGTGGGCTCCTAAATCCTATTTGTCCCATCTGCCTTGTGTATACCTACACTCTTTCCTTAGAGCCAACTTTCACACTTCACTGTAACCCCCTGCTTCTGTCAGCACCCTGATGTGTTCCTTGATTTCACTTTGCTTTCTCTTGATTAGGACATCTTCCCTATCACCTACCTGCTCCTCTACCACCAGATTAGGAAGGGGGCCAAGCTCAGTCTGGAGGGATGAGCTGCATCACCATTTACCTGCTTACCGCCCATTCATCCCTCCATGCTTCTCCTATGTCTTCTCCAAAGAAAACTGTCCCTGATCACTTTATCTCCAGCTAGCTTAAAGCCTGAATCAGTTAGCACACTTCTATTCAGGTTACAATGAGCATTTTAGATTTGAGGGCAAGACCTGTACCAGGAAATGGGTGGCAAGGTCAAATTAGATAACTGAGATGAATTTTACAAAGGAACTGTATTAATCATGTATCCATCACTGGGACAAAATATCCAAGACTCACAACTTACAGGACAGCTTTATATGGTTCACCGTTTCCAGTGGGTTCAGTCCAAAGCCTTCTGGCTCCAACACAGAAACTCATGGTGAAAGGGCCTGGAGGAGGCCTGCTGCTCATTCCGGGGGTGCCGGGAAGCAGAAAGAGAGAAAGGAGGACTGTGGGGGTGGAGACACACCTCCAACCAGGCCCCGCCTCCTGACAGCACATTCTACTCTGAATTCACCAATGGGTGAATCCCCTGATGGAGTGTAACACCCTGTGGGCCAATCCCCTTCCAAAAACGTGAAACTTTGGGGTGATATTTTAGCTCTAAACCATATTTGCAAAGGTGTAGCTGGGGTTTAGGAAAAACAAAAGTGGGGGTGGATGGTTGCTGCGCCTGGGGCTAACTACAGAGAACCTTGCCCACCCATATTGCCAAGCAGGAGGAGCAGAAAACAGCGTATGCAATGGGTAATGTAATACGTGGAGACGAACCAGCAGGGCTAGTGATGGTTAATCTCATGTGTTAGAATGACACTAAAACAATATTTGTTTAATGTTAATATTCTAACACTTTTAGTTGATGCTTTGCAACATATTTATACATATTTTGTATAAGAAAGTTATTACAGTTTTAGTTCCACTGAAGATTTAAAAATTAATTTTAAGTACATGATTGTAAATACCAGTGTTAATTCTAGCACAGATGGTCCTTGACCTAATAGTGGTTCAACTCACTGTTTTTCAACTTTGCAATGGGGCAAGTGCAGTAAACATTTAGCAGAAACTATACTTTGGAATTTGAATTCAGATCTTTCTTGAACTAGCACTATGCAGTATGATCCCCTCCCACAGGGCTGGCAGTGGTAGCCACAGCCCTGTGACCACAAGGAAAAACAACTGCTGCTCTGCAGAACCCTCTGTGGCTGATCTAGAATGTTAGTGAGGTTAATTATATTCAATGTATTTTGAACTTGCAATATTTTCAGTTCACAATGGGTTTATGGGGATATAACCTCATCATAAGTAGGAATATTTTATCTGTATTTCAGTATGATATAGAATAAATACTCAAATAGGGTATTACCACTTTGTCCTAATATTAAAAATCAGTACTCTTGATTGTAACTGATAGGAAAACCAACACAAACTGACTTAAGTAAAAGGAAATCCATTACCTCACATGCCTGAATATTCCAGGTAGTAGGCTAGCCTCAGTCTCTGCTTGGTGTAAGAGCTTAAATAGTGTCGCCAACAGCAGAAGACTCATTCTCCTGACTATTCTCCTTCGTGCATCATCTAGTCTCCAACAGGCTCTCCCCACAGGACAGTCAAGAGACTGCCACAGCTCTAGACCTTATACACACTCAAATCTACATCCAGTAGGGAAAGTGCTGCTTCTTCTCCCGGGCTCAGGGCAGGTGCTACGCCCTGTGCTGAAACAGCCTCTATTTTCTGGCCTATAAGTCTCAATTATTACTGGAAGGGGGGGGCACAGCTGTGTCCAAAATACATATAAAAATCAAGGGTAGTAGATGGATGTTTACCCAGTGGGAGAGGACTAATGCTAAGTGACAAACAGATACACTCGCACATCTCTGGGCTCCCATATATTCCTGGACTCTCCACTTAAAAGATGCCATTCATATGATTCTAAAATACAAAAGTATCAGACTAAATTCTTGGAGGACAGAGATTATCATGCATTCCTAATCCCTAGAAATACCCGACATGCTGTAGTTGTTCCATGACTATTTGTTGAGTGAATACATGATTGGAAATCCTAATTGAAGGTAGCTAGTTGGTGGGAACACTCTCTGTGATAGGCTGATGGGACAAAGATTCATAGTTGCTTTCTGAGCACTTCAGTGTGCCTGGTAACTGCCTGGAGTACTTTTTAAAACAGATTTTTGGCTCTGCCCCCAGAGATTCTGATCCAGGAGGTCTTGGATGGGACCTGAGATTCTGCACTTTCACAACATTCCCAACTGCCACTGACATTACAGGTCCCGAACCACACTTTAAGTAACACTGCTCCAGAGAACTCTCAGGAAAGACCTGAGCATCAGAGAAGAGCACTGTTCCAGCTAAGAGTCAGGCTATCATTCGTGATAAAACAACTCTTTCCAAACACTGCTCAAGTGACTGCTATAGGAACCCAGCCTTTTCAAATAGTTTTGTTCGATGGGCCTTGTAATGAAGGGGACTAGAAGTTTCAGCACTATCTGGTAAGATTTATTTAATTAATGTGATTCTCTTTTTAAAGGTATTTGTCCTTTCATGAAGGTAAAGCCATGCTTTTTCTAATTAAAAGCTAATTATTGGCTAATGTGCAATCTCACTGTTTTAGCAAAAGGAAGCAGAGGGAGAGGCAGTCTGTTGGCCAAGCTGGGGCCTCAAGGGGGAAGAAAAGACGGCCCCAAGAGGGCCCGCAGAATAGACTAGACGCCTAATGTCTCCACTCCTTCAAAAAGCATCTCATACACTTCAAAGGAGACTTAAAGATACATATGTAAACCACTCCCCTAAGTCACTAGTTGCCTAAGTCAAAAGCCTAAGTCACAGGCTTTTGCCTGCATGGGGATAAAATACAAAATCTTTGATACAGCCCGTTTCTAGTCATTCCCACCCCATCTCTACGGCCTCACCTTTTACTACTTGCCTTCTGACTCTAGGCCAGCTGCACCTAGCTTCTCTGCCAGTTCCCAGAACACACCAAATCTGTTACAGACTGAATTGTGTTCTCTCCTCCTTAAAATTCACAGGTTGAAGCCTTAACCACCAATGTGACAATCTGTGCAAAAAGATTCCTCAGGAAGAATTAAGATTAAATGAAGGCCCTACTCAACAGCGCTGGTGTCCTTGTAAGGAAAGCCTAGGCACATATATGTGCTGAGAAAAGGCCATCGAAGAAGACAGCCATCTGCAAGCCAAAGAGAAATGGAGGTACCACCAGAAACCCAAGCTGCTAGCACCTCAGTCTTGGACTTCCAGCTTCCATAATGATGTCAAAATAAACTTCTGTTGTTTAAGCCACCCTGTCTAACTAAAGGTTTTGTTGTGACAGCCCTTGAACACTAATTTACAGACAAGCCTTTCCCACCTAAAGCCCTCCCCATGCTGTTTGCTGTCCTTGAAAAAACTCTATCATCTCCTGTACTTAGCCAGGTAATTCCTGTTCACCCTTCAGTTGAAATGTCACACAGACCTTCCCTGATCACTCTCCCTCAGTTTGTTCCTCTCCGATAGAAAACTCATGAATGAAACAAATTTCAGACTCCAGAAATATGCCCAAACACAAGTGAAAATAAAGCACATGATCGACAGGACATTTCAAATCATTAGAACCAGCAATGCAGGATTCAATAAATGATGTGATAAACTGAGTCTCTAGCTGGAAAAAAAAGTTTGATCTCAACCTCACTACTTAAACCAAAATAAATTCCTGATAAATGTTCAAAGCTACCAGAAGAAACCTTAAATTGTTGGAATAGGAAAGACCTTTTCAAAAGTATGATACAAATCCAGAAACTATGATAGAAAATATCAATTACACTAACTTCACAAAAATAAAATTTTTCTTTATGAAAAAATAATGGTAGAGTCATAAAAAGATTAAAAAGCTGAGGGAAATACTTCTAACACATGTCAGAGACAAAAGGCTAATTTCCATAATACATAAAGAGCTTCTACAAATCAATCAGATCAGTAGTCCAATAGGAGGATGAGGAGAAGATAAACTAGTTAACTGAAATAAAATGGATTTCTTAAATACATAAAAAGATTTGAAAATGAATGCCATTTTTACCTATCACATTGGCCAAGCTGACAAAGCTTAATAGCAGATTGTTGGCAAGACTATGAAGGAACCGATGTGCTCATTCATATGCACCCTGGATACATGTGACCTTTATGGAGGCAATAAACCATAATATTTAAAATGTGCGGAGTCTTTAATCCCATAATTGCAATTCCAGAAAATTATCCTATAGATATGCTTGCACATGTGTGAAATGACATATGTACAAGAATATTCATAGTGGCAATGTTAAAAATTGAAAAGACTGGAAACAAACTAAATATCCTTCTGCATTAGGCTAGTTAAATAAGCGGTGATATAATCCATATAACTGAATATTATACAGTCTTTACAGTGTGGCAGACAACTCCTGTGAACAAATATGTGGTATTATATAAGATACATTGTTATGTGGAAAAGCAAGTTATTGAAGAGGGTGTATATCATGCTCTAATGTGTTTAAAAATAAAAGAATATGCATGCATATACTTATATGTGCATTGATTAACTGTGGAAGGAAATGCCAGGGACTGGTAACCAAGGCTGCCTTCCAGGAAGGGAACTAGAGGGAGGGAGACTTCTTTTTCACTGCAGAATCCTCTGTAACAGTTGAATTTTCTATCTACTATGTATCAAAATGAATTTTTGATAAAGAATACATGAATTAAAAGCCATTTCACAGTAAGAAAATACCAAAAAGGGGAAAAGCAGAAACAAAATGTTACCAGTTGATTGTGTGGTAGTACTAGGAGTGGCTTTACTTTTTTTTCCTTGTATTTTTCCATATTTAACCCTATTTCTTTATTGAGCATGTACTGATTTAAAATGGAAGAATCATTTTTTAAAGCATTGGCAGAATCACTGATCAGCACTTCTCCTGGTGAGCCGCATGTGCTCCCCGCTGAATGTGGTACCAGTCCCCCGCCACATTTGTAACCCTGCACCATCCTTGTAAAGACCCTCATCTCTGCACGTGGCCTTGAGAAACCAAGTTATCCCAACTACTTCCTGAGCCATGTTCCAAGCAGGTTGGGGTGGGGCTTGTGTTTAAAAGACAGTAGAGCTCCATTCCAAGAGGAGGAGCAGAGGCACATAGCCTGCAAACTTGGAGAGACAACCAAAACACTTAACATTTGGACACCACTCTGCATTTTGCCAAAAGCATCTTATGCAACATCTTATTTGATTCTCATAACCACCACAGAATGTGGCTCTTGTGATTTCGCCCTTTTATAAAGCTAAACAAACTGATGTTCTGAGAAAGAAGGTCTTGTCCAAACTCCCACCACTGTACTCCTAAGTTCAGTTCTGTCCATGACTTCTGACTCTTGGTGGCATGGCCACCCACTCTTCATAACTGTCAGTAATAAACTTTCTTTCCAACATAGTCATCTCTTAATCTTCTGGGCTCTCCACATTTGAGTAGTAATGAAATCTGTAATTTAAAATAGTCATGCTGTCAAATTCTAGGCATGGGAATATGAGCAGAACTGAGGGATGCTACTGCTAGGACTGACCCATGAACACCTCCTGCACAGAGCTGGCACTCCTGCACGCCCATTCGTTCTCTCTTCTTAATGTAGCACCCAGAAAAGTATTTTGAGGTCCTAGGGGATGCTGGAACTACAAAATAGAAGGAGTCTGGGTGCCTGAATTACCACATGGCAGGCCACCTGTCAAACACCCTTATCACACACATATCTGAGCAAAAAATAAACTTCGATGGCATTAAGACATTGCAAGCTTGAGTTTCTCTGCTACAGCAATAGGACTATCCTGATTAATCAGTTGCCAAAACATGCCTTTGGCTAATTTGACCTCCTGAAGTCCTGACTCTCTGACTCTTGCTCCCCCCACCCACCCATTCCCCTAGGACAGTGGTGATGAACCTATGATACTCATGCTGCAGTGGGCATGCAGAACCCTCCAACGCTCATGTGCTGGAGTGACTTGGCACATTAGCCAAGTCACTCCAGCATCGTCCAGCAGCCAGATATCAGATATTTGGGTTTAATGCAGTGTTGGCATTTTGCAATAAATAGGTGGGTTTGGGGTTGCGGTTTGGGCACAAGGTCTCTAAATGGTTCACCTTCACTGCCCTAGGACCTTAGGGGCTCTAGAGCTCCCAACAGGTTGCCAAAGTCTCGCTAGGAAGAACATCAGTATATTCTCCAAAATTCAATCCTACAAATGTCTCCTAACCTTTACCACAAGTGAGCCTATAAACAAGATGCAAGATAAAGGTCCAGGTCAGAAAGGTGGGCTCGGATCCATCTATGGGAGGTTAGTAGGTAGGTCAAGGCCCAGGGATACAGGAATGAAGCACAGAGTATTTGGTACTTTATATTACAGTCTCTTCAAGTGCTAAGTACACAGGCTCTAACATCCAAAGAAATGAAGGAGGAGGAGGAGAGAGGATGAAACTGAGACTCAGAGAATCAAGGTAACTTACTAGGGGCACATGGGGACCAGAAAACATCTTGGAAAACTCAGGTCCTACAAAAGCAAGGCACAGGGGCTATAAAAGAGCAGGGAAGAACTACAGAGACAAGCAATGCTCACGTTCCACGTGGTTTTGAAGACACTAGAGCTATTTGCTTCTGTCTCTGACACAAGCCTCTGTCAGGGCATCCCAGAAATGTCCGATGACGCACCTCAGCCCAACACTCTCATCAAGCACTTGTGTCTACAACTCTCATCTTGGGCCGTGGCCCACTGGACTGCTTGCTGCTTCTTTGCAGATGCATTCACAGATACATTCAGCTAAAACATATGGTCGCTGTGAGGAGCTGGGGATGCTGCATGTGTGTAAGACCACTGAGTTGCAAGGAACAGACACTCCTCTCATACCAGCTCAACTAATGCAGCAATGGCAAAACTTTTAGAGACTGGTGTCCAAACTGCAACCCAAAACCCACTTGTTTATCATAGTGTCAACACTGCAATTAAACCTGAATATCCAATGCCCACTTGCTGGGGTGACTTGGCTCACATGCTCACAGAGAGGACTTTGCATGCTGCTGTAGCAAACATGCCATCGGTTCACCCCCACTATAATAGAGGGTTTAACTGAAGGGCTGCCAGGGAAAACTCAAGGAAATATTGGGTAGGAAGTGAAAGTAACTCACCAGTGCTAGAAAGTCATTCTGCCTCTAAAGTCATTTCTTGCCTCTATTTCTGGGAAACACCATTTTGTTTACAGGTCTCTCTAGAATGACTTCACTTAGGTATCATGGTTCTGGTGCATCCACAATTTGGACTTTCCATGGGTATTCCTGGTTCAGACCTACTTGGCTGTGACTCTATCTCCCTCCTCAGCCTCACAACTCACCAACTCATTCTATCAGGGTCTTCATTTCCAAATTCCTGGAAGAATCAATTTGATCAAGGAACTAATCAGTTTAGACCTTATATGTACACTCCTAGTCCAATCAGCATGAGACACAGAGCCCCTTCCAGGGTCTGGGAGCCCTAGAAAATGAGAAGGAAAGTGCATAAGCAGGGACACAAATTCATGTAACTGCTGCAGGCTAGCCACAGCTCTCTTAAAACACACTCTAGTGGAGAGAGCTTGCCCTCCAGTGAACTCTGCAATAGGGAAATGACAGGAAGTCCAGTTTCCCAGAAAGGAATCATGCTTCCAAAGGAGAATTACCTGTGACAGCTCTAGAATTCAAGTGAGTTCCTTTGGAAGCAATCTGCCCAACTTCAAACCCACGTATCTTGCATCTCTTACTGACTGGCCTGAGATTTGTTGCTCCTGAGCCTGTGGCACCAAACAATCTCTCTATCTCAGCCCTGTCAGGTCCATCAGAACTTCCTGCTGGACTCTTATGTTAGCAAAACATCAAATGAGAGGCAGCTTCATGACCCAGATCCATCAATACCATCCTTGTTCCCTGAGTGCTTCCATGCTGAGACAGATCACACTAATCTAAAAACATCTGCGATATTGCAACGCAAATGTACGGAGTGTAAACAGAACTAGCCTTGTAGTGGGTGAAGGTGGGCAGGACTAGTAATGCAGAGACCTGGCTGCTCGGCCTGACCCTGTTACGAGATCACCCAATGAAAAGTGAACACGTCACCTCCTTTTCCTGCACATGCATCGTCTCTACTCTCTAGCCTTTCCCTCTGCCCTTCTTTGGTTGAGAGATATCTTGGTCAGGGTTGGAGGGATGGTATGAAAAGAGAAAGGGGGTTCATGCTTTCCTCTACATAGAAGAGATTCTCTGGATGAGGCTGGTCCCTGAAAATGATTCAGAGGGTAGGGAGGGAAGAGGGAGAGGGCAATGGTCTACAACAGGAAAATGTTCAGGCCTGGTGTCATTTGAGAGGTAGGGTCACTGTCACGGGACAGGTAGATGTGGATAAGCACTGGGCCAGTAGCCTGCTGAAAGTCTGGTCTTACTGTTGCTTCATGGCCTTCACAGGCATGGGTGTAAATCTGGAGCCAAGAGGTAATATGTTTGCTTTATGTGGTGTTCTCTACAGGGTCTCTCAGGAGGCTTTAGAGGGATTCTTCAGGGCATTCTGGTATGAATTAGGAGCATTCCTGTCACAAGGCACAAGAACTTCAATGAGAACTGAGTGTCATATGTATCTCAAAAGTTCAGAGGTCAAGGTGGCTGGAGGCATAGCTGAACATAGGTATTCAAGGAATATAACCAAAACCTGTTTCTTTATCTCTAGGGCTCGCTTTCTCTGGATAGGGTAGATTAGCAGAAAAGCCTTCGCAATGTGGCCACAGAATGACTATAGCGGTTCCAATATCACATTCTTCCAGGTTCAAGTTCTAACGAAAATATAAGTCTGCTTCTCCACTAAAGAAACAAAACTCCCAAAATTGAATCTCATTGGCTCTGATTGGCCTGACTTATGTGCTGGCTTCTGCACTAATCACTGTCAGCAGGTGGGTAAAGTGCACCAAATGCATGAGCCTGGGTCTCATGCTTCCCCAGGGCAGGGGCCAAATCCTACTCAAACCATGCATGCTGAGAGAGAGGGCGAAGTGGATCCTCACATAAAAGTAGGGGGGGAGACTTCCAGGAAGATGGCGACCAGGTGAGCAGCAAAGGAGCGATCCACCTTGATAAACACCACCAGCTCGAGACAGACTTGGCGAGTGTGAATGCCGGGACCTCGGCTGGGAAGTTCAAACTGAACGTGTTTCTCTGAGCTGCTGGGGGAGACGCGGTAGGACGGCCCAAATTGCCGTGGTGAGACGCGGAAAAGCCCCGAACGCTGGGCACCAGAGACGCTCCATGCGGGGAGGGGGCTTGGCTGGGTCCGAGCGCCCTGGGGGCACAGCCAGCTTGATCCCTCACGCATCCTGAACCGGCACAGCTTTCCAGCGATTCCCGTCAGAAATCGGCTTTTTAGCAGCGGCAACACCAGGCAGTCTCAGATCTCGCGCGCATCGGGCAGGCTACGCAGCCAAGGCCCTCAACGACCTGCAGTCCGCAGCCGAGGCGGCGCGAGAAGCACAGAGGAGCGGAGCATCCTGTTCCCTCCCCCAGACCCGGACAGCGCCAGGAAACAGAAGTGGCAGCGAGCGGCGGTGAGCAGCAGATCGCAAGCATAGCACAAAAAACTGGCACTTTGGAACCTTCCTGCCTGCAGGGACTCCAAAAACTGGTGAGCTATCTGCGCTCACGACAGGATCACCTAGTGGGGGAGGAGATCCGTCCCTATACCTGCAGGGAACCCTGGGAGGAAGGGGGAGCGGTCTTACACACCCCACCCAGGTCTCTCAGTAGGGAGTAGCAAACCAGCATCTGAACAGCCTTTTAAGCGGAACTCTCAGCAGAAAGCTTAAGGAACATTCTCCTCAAGAGAAGGAGTCACTGGAGCAGCCTCTGCAGCAGACCTTTGCCTGCTGAACTGCCTGGGGAATTTATAGCTCAACATTTTGAATCTGATACCCAAAAATGGGAACAGAGAGGAACAAAATGCAGTCTCAGAACTCAACCCCACCCAGAACAAGTCCTGAATGTGAGGATACAGGGGAACTAGGAAGCCACATACCTGCAAGTTATGAAATGATTGCATCCGAAATGAAACAACTCCAACAGGCCATAAAAGAGCTTAAAGCAGAAATAAGCCACATACCTGCAATGATCTCTCAGACAAAAAATGAACTGAAAACTATAATGGAAGAAATGTTCCGTACACATAGAGAAGAAATAGATAAAA
>PVLD010025108.1:0-24272 GCA_004027595.1 Dinomys branickii | reverse complement strand
TGTTTTGCATATTGATATCTTCGAAGTGTGTGTTCAGGATAACACATACAGACATACAAGATTGATCAAATAACCCGTCATCAATTATTCCTTAGCATTAAGTGATATAATACAATAGTAGAACCATGTTAGCCCTCCTGCATATATGTATATTCATATATACATACATACATTTTTGTCTCTTTCTTTTCTCCTTTCCTTCATACCATCTGTTCTTAGTTTTTGAACAGATTTCCTTCATTTCTCTTAGTTTACATTCCCACCCTCGGGTTCTTACACCAGTGATATCATACGTTCCCTGCACATGTACCGCTGATTTATCTCACTTATGAGTATGGACTCCAGTTTTGACCACATGCCTACAAAGTCCCCAAAACTGTCTTTCTTTATAGCTGAATAATATTCCATTATATAAAAATGCCACAATTTTTTAATCCAGTATTCTGTGGATGGACACTTGGGTTGCTTCCACATTTTAGCTATTACAAATTGCACTGCTATAAACATGGGTGCACATATATCAGAGTGATATGATGTTTTCAGATCTTCTGGGAAAATACCCAGAAGGGGAATACCTGGTTTGAATGGAACGTCTAGACCTAGTTTGCTGAGAAATCTCCAAACGGCTCTCCACAGTGGTTGCACCAGTCTGCATTCCCACCAGCAGTGCAGAAGAGTTCCAATTTCTCCACAGCCTCGCCAGCATTTGTTATTGAATGACATTTTCGTACTGGTCAGTCTTACTGGGGTGAGATGAAGTCTCGATGTTGTTTTTATTTGCATTTCTCAAATGACTAAGGATGTGGAACATTTCCTTATATATTTATTTGCCATTTGTATTTCTTTATCTGAGAATTGTGTATTCATCTCAGATGCCCATTTCTGGATTGGGTCTTTGAATTTGGACAGGTACATGTTTTTTAATTCTTTGTATGTTCTAGATAGAAGACCTTTGTGTGAGGGACAGCCAGCTAGGATTTTTTCCCAATTTGTGGGTTTTCTTTTTACTTTGCTGGTGATTTCTTTAGATGTACAAAAACTTTTCAGCAGAATGAGGTCCCAATTATTGATTCTTTGAAGTGTTTCCCTTGCAGTTTCATTTTTGTTCATGAACTCTCTGCCTACTCCTATGTCTTCAAGATTTTTACCTACTTTCTCTTCCAATAGATTTAGAGTTTCTGTTTTAATATTGAGGTCTGTGATCCATATTGACCTGAGTCAGGTGCATGGTGATAGACTGGGGTCTATTTTCAGTTTTTGGCAAGAGGCAAGCCAGTTTTCCAGCACCATTTATTAAAAAAGGCCTTCTTTTTTCCAGTGGGTTTGGTGGACCCCTTTGTCAAATATTAGGTAGCTGAGTAGGTTTTTTGGTATGGTTGCATCTTTCAGTCTGTTCCATTGATCCTTAGGTCTGTTTTTTAGCCAGTACCAGGTTGATTTTATTACAGTAGATTTGTAGTATAACTTCAAGTCAGGGATTGTTATTCCACCTGTCTTGCCCTTATTGCCCAGGATTGCTTTTGCTATTCTGGGTCTCTTCTGGTTCCAGATGAATTTGAGGCATATTTTCTCTAGATCTGTGAGGTATGCTAATGGTAGTTTAATGGGAATTGCATTGAATCTGTACAACAGTTTTGGTAGTATGGCCATTTTTACAACGTTAGTTCTTCCTAACCATGAGCAGGGTATGTTTTTCCATTTATTGAAATCCTCTTCAATCTCCTTTTTCAGAGTACTGTAGTTTTCATTGAATAAATCTTTCACATTCTTTGTTAGATTGATTCCTAAGTATTTCAATTTCTTGGTTGCTATTGTAAAGGGTATGCTTTTCTCAATTTCTCTCTCAGTCTGTTTGTTGTTCGTGTATAGGAATACTATTGATTTTGGGGTGTTGACTTTGTATCCAGCTACGCTGCTCAATTTGTCAATTAATTCCAAGAGTTTTCTTGTGGAGTTTTTGGGGTCCTCCATGTATAGTATCATGTCATCTGCAAAGAGTGATAGTTTGACTTCTTCCTTTCCTATCCTTATTCCTTTTATTTCTCTCTCTTGTCTGATTGCTCTGGCTAGTGCTTCCAGAACTATGTTGAATAGGAGTGGTGACAATGGACATCCTTGACTTGTTCCTGACTTTAAAGTGAAAGTTTTCAGTTTATGCCCATTTAGTATGATGTTGGCTCAGAGAACGCGCTCCTCAGGCAGACTGCGCCAATCTGGGCAGCGGTCTGGGATCCCGCTCAGAGCCCCGCCCCTGCCTCCGGCGCCATGGGGACTTTGGCAGCTGCGGTCGGCGGCTCCTGCGAGAAAGCCAAGGAGGCAGAAAAGCTCTAGGGAGCGCCAGGATCTCCTGCCGGCACGGATCTCGGAATGGGTGAGCCTAGTGAACACCGCAGCAGGATTTCTGAGTCGCAAAGAAGCTCGATCCAGGGAGATACATCTGAGTGGCATTCCTGTCGGCACGATCCCAGGGTGAGTTGATTGGGCGCCCTGACCGGTTTTTACTGAGTCGGGAAGAAGCTCCGCCCAGCGAGGGACATCCAAGCAGCTTTACTGACTGCAGGATCCCCGGGTCGGAAGAGCTGGCTGGGCGCCTCGAAGGGATTTGTGAGGGGCGGAGGAGCTCCACCCAGGGAGGAACACCTGAGTGGCACCATGCCTGCAAGGTCCCTGGGGCGGTGAGCTGTTTATGCGCCCCAGCCAGGTCTCACGGTAGGGAGTAGAAGCGAAAATCTCAGCAGACAGCTTCAGGGACATTCTCCCAAAGAGAAGGAATCATTGGAGCAGCCTCTGCAGCAGACCTTTGCCTGCTGAACTGCCTGGGGAATTTATAACTCCACATTTTGAATCTGATACCCCAAAATGGGAAAACAGAGGAACAAAATGCAGTCTCAAAACTCAACCCCACCCAGAACAAGTTTTGAATGTGAGGATACAGGGGAACCAGGAAGCCACATACCTGCAAGTTATGAAACGATTGCATCCGAAATGAAACAACTCCAACAGGCCATAAAAGAGCTTAAAGCAGAAATAAGCCACATACTTGCAATGATCTCTCAGACAAAAAACGAGCTGAAAACAATGATGGAAGAAATGTTCCATACACATAGAGAAGAAATAGATAAAAGAGT
Source organism: Dinomys branickii (assembly GCA_004027595.1). Classification (NCBI taxonomy): domain Eukaryota; kingdom Metazoa; phylum Chordata; class Mammalia; order Rodentia; family Dinomyidae; genus Dinomys; species Dinomys branickii. The sequence continues at coordinate 21,144 of PVLD010025108.1, read as the reverse complement.
AGAAGAAAATAGGAAACAAATGGAAACGTTACAAGAGCAATTTAGGAATGAATTACCAAGAATGAAACAGGTCCAAAGAGAATGTCAGTATTTGAAACTTACACTGAAAGCTTGCAAAACCACTTAAATGAAACCGAACATAGAATTTCAGAAGTTGAAGCCAGCATGGCAGCTTATGAGCGTGAAAGGAAGAATCTCATAATATCATCAAAGACACAAGTAAAGTCAATCCAACAGCTCCAAGATGAGGCAAAACGTAACAATATTCGAGTTATAGGAGTGAGTGAAACAGCAGGAGGCCACACAAACTATATAAAAAGAATATTTGCTGAAATAATAGCAGAAAATTTCCCAAACAAGGTAAAAGATACTGAAGTTCAGTTAATCGAGGCATACAGAACCCCAACGATCCATAACCCAAAGAAAAACACACACAGACATACAATAGTCAAGACGCCAGATATCCAGCAAAAGAACACAATATTAAAAGGTGCTAGAGAAATGAAACAGATCACCTATAAAGGAAAGCCCACCAGAATCACAGCAGACTTTTCAACGGACACCATGAAATCAAGAAGAGCTTGGAGTGAGATATTACAGATTCTGAGACAAAACAACTTCCAACCCAGACTGATGTATCCTGCAAAACTATCCCTCAAATTCAATGGAGAAATAAAATATTTCCACGACAAAGAACAACTGAAGAACTTCATGAGTGCCAAACCAGCATTGCAAACAGCACTAAAAGATATTCTAGACAGAGAGAAAAGAGACCACAATTCCAAGAACGACATAAGAAATAACTCTCTAAACAGAATAAGCAAGTAAACAGTCAGCAAACGAAGAAAAACATCAAGTAAATAACATGACTAGAATAAGCCAACATATAACCATTAATGTAAATGGCCTCAACTCAAAAGTCAAAAGGAAAAGATTGGAAGAGTGGATGAAGGAACGCAATCCAACGATATGCTGTATACAGGAAACACATTTTACTCAAAATGAAATCCACAGGTTGAAAGTTAAAGGTTGGAAAACAATTCTCCATGCAACAGGTCCCCAGAAAAAAGCAGGGGTAACTATTATGTTTGCAAACAATGTAAACTTCAAACCAAAAACAATCAAAAGAGATAAAGAAGGGCATTACATACTGGTTAGGGGAAAGCTACAAGAGGAAGAGGTAACAATCCTAAACATTTATGCACCAAACAATGGAGCACCTAACTTTACAAGTTAAATCTTGACAGACGTAAAAAATCAAATAACTAATAACACTATTGTAATAGGGGACCTAAACACCCCTCTGACGCAAAGAGACAGGTAAACCGGACAGAAACTCAGCAAAGAAATAACAGACCTGAACCAAAAGTGTGAACAAATGGACTTAGGAGATGTATACAGAGTGTTCCACCCCACAACATCAGAATACACATTTTTCTCAGCTGCACATGGGTCTTTCTCCAAAATAGACCACATTCTAGCCCATAGAGCATATCTACCTAAATGCAAAAGAATTGAAATTATCCCATGCATATTATCGGACCACAGTGCAATAAAACTGAAAATTAATGACAAAGAGAACTCCAAAAACTACATAAACACATGGACATTAGACAACAACCTCCTGAATAACCAATGGGTCACAGAAGAAGTTAAAGAAGAAATTAAAAATTACCTACAAAGAAGTGAGAACACAAGTACAACATACCAGAATCTGTGGCACGCAATGAAAGCAGTCCTCAGAGGGAAATTTATAGCACAGAATTTTAAATCAAAGGATGTAAAAAGACAAGGAAATTCATTACATAATGATAAAGGGATCAATTAAACAAGGATAAATAATTATATGTGCAAAAAATATGAGAGCACAGAAATATACAAAGAGCAAACACAAAGTTGTAGACATAAAGTAGCAAGTAGTAAACTATTGATATAAAACAGACACATGGAGCAGAGGAACTTCATTGAAAACTTAAAAAGTAAATGCAGGTGTCTATGACCAACTGATTTAAAGCAAAGCTGCTAGGAACATAAAAGAAAGTGAGTCTTTTAGACAAATATTCTTGGAAAAATTAAGTTTCCACAGGGAAAAGAAGGAAAATAGATCTCTACCTCTCACAAGTTATAAAAGTCAACTCAAAGTACAGTAAAATCTACTTAGCATATGACCTGAAATTTTAAAACTACTGGAAGAAAATTTTATGGACAATGATATGGAATATTAGAAATGTACCACAACTGAAAAGCATAGGAAACCAAACAATAGACATTGAAATTATACGAAAAGAAACACTTCTGCACAGCAAAGCCAATACCAATGAAGAGACAACTTACAGAATTACAGAAAATAGTTGCAAACCATACTTCTGGCATGAAATTAATATGCATTCTGTTTTTGCCATCCCCTTTCCCACCCTCTGTCTCCTAAAATTATAAAAGTAGAGTTTTGTGAATTGGAAGCAGACTAAAAGTTGTAAGGAACAGAGAGGAAAGAGGGGCAGGGAATGATAAAAGAAAATAAATCATATCCAGAGGAAACAAAGAACTCTAAATCCAAACTGCAAAAAATCTCACAAATAACCCAAATTAAAAAATGGCAAATAAGCCAGAACAGATGTTTAGCTAAATATACATTTATCAAAAGAAGATACACAGATGGCCTAAATAAATAAATAAATAAATAAATAAATCTCATCACTAATCGCCCGGTACAGTAAAAGCAATTTAAATTCTTAATGAAATATCACCTGGCTCCAGTAAGAATGGCTACTCTCCACAAAAAGAAGAAGGTGAAAGGTGGAAGATGCTGGCACACAAACCTTATACATTGTTGGTGACAATTTAAATATGCATAACCATTGTGGAAAATACTGTGGAGATTTTTCAAAAAATTAAAAATAGAATTAACATACAACAGAACAGTAGTACTACTGTATATACAGCTAAATAAAATTAGTATCAATATTTAAAAAGGACATCTGTGACCTAATCTTTATTGCAGCACTATTTACAATAGCAAAGAAATGGAAACTACCACTGAGTGTATCCATCAGTTGAGCCCCGAGTAAAGAAAACATTGTACCTAAGCACGATTAATACTATTCTGTCATAACAAGAATAAAATCCTGTCACGTGTGACAACATCCACCAGACTACAGATTATTAGGAAAGTGAAATAAACCAGTCTTACACAGTCAAGACCTACATAGTCTTATTAATGTTCCAAATACTAAACAGTTGGTAGCATAGTCATTGAGAACGGAATGATTACTTGAGGCTTGGAGGAGGAGAGGGACAGGGCTGGGGAGGAGGGATGGGAAGATTTTGACCGATGGATTCTAAGCTGTAGGTATGGGCATGAACTGTAGTCTGCTAAAACACACTCAGGATGATTTCACAAAATGACAGTGTACTATACTCCATATTTCAATACCTAAAATGAAAGATTTCAAATGTTTTTTATCAGAAAGAAATGATAAATATATGAGAAAAAGCATGAAGAAATGATAAGTATTCAAGAAACATGACATGACGTACACTTGTTTTGAAACATCACACAATGCCTCATAAATATGTGTCATTTTAATATATATATGCAAAATAAATCTAAACTTTAAATAAAAATAGGTCATCTGCCTACAGTCCTACAAGTTGTGCACCACATAATTCCAAATGCTACTACTCATGTCATAGTCCACGTGCTTTAGATTTTCAGAACATTTGCTCTTTATTAACAGAAAAAAAATATGTAGAGGGGGTTCCAATCAGAGTTCTGATGGGAATATTCAACTATATTGTTATCATTGAATGTTCAATGGTCTTTTCCTATAATTTTAATATATTTCTAATGTATAATAAAATTTCTGAAAATCTATTTTGAAGCCTATTTTCTTTAGTTGTTTGTTTAATTTTTATAAAATATATTTCTTTGGATTTTTTCTTATTATGGTTAACTGGGATGAAGAGTAAAAGTTAAACTTCATATTATCTTCTTGAAATTTCAGTATCCTAATGTTTTATTTTGGTTATTTGTTCTTGAGCTACTAGATGAGTCATACAACACTTATTTTTATTGCTGTGTAAATGTTATTTATTGCATATTGATTAATATCTGACACCAAAAGTTTTCATAATATAGATATAAGTCCTCACAAAAATATTACAAGTGATCTAAACTTAGTATCCCCATGTTGTACATGAGAAAGCTAAAGCTAGGATATGCTACTTTCCAAGTTACAGAACAATACATTGTACAACTGAGCTATAAAGTTGCACAGAATTACTTGAGAGTACATAGTTTTAACCACAATACTCTAATGCTTTATTATATCCATTTTATATATGACTTTTTATTAACACTATAAAATGAAATTGTCAATCATTAATAATATAGCTATATAAAAATCTGAATAATTTGCACAATATATTATAAGATTTATAGAGGAAATATCATCCTTTGCTTTGCTGTGACTATAAGTTTAACTGTATTTTCTGTTTGCTTGAGATTGAGGTTCAGTAAATTTATATAGCTAAGACTAATTTGTTCATTACGATGTAAATACCTATGATAGAGAAAGTCTTTTAATTATGTATAGTAAATTACTTTGCTGTTGCTAGTTTTAAATTAGCAACTGTATTTAATTATCAGATAATGTGTATGTCATAATCTAAATTTATGTACTTGGGACAGGTTATTGTAGCAAACCTTACATTATTATGATTTCCCTCACAATTGTTCAATTTCTTTTTCTTCATCTTTAAGCTAATCATGTCCCTTAATTCAATTACAATTATCATTTTCGTTAATCTCTGTACTACTCCCAAAAATCCAAAGTCACCCTTGCAGATGAGCTATGAAACTGAACCATGATACAGTTTAAAATGGTAGAATCCACTCTAACACTTATCAAAGTCAGTATTTATGACCCTGTATCATGTAGGCATTAAACTACCCAGCATTAGCGCAGCACTGGCACTATTTGTACAGCAAACTCGATTATGCCAAATAGAAATGAGAACACTATATGGCCTTCATTGTAGCATATAATCTTGAAACAGCCTTGTAAGAAAGGAACTGTAATAGCAGGTATAATAAAAATATTCATAATCTTGTTATTGTAGCTGATGTGTAATGGGACAGAAATTAAAAACATATGCCCTGTGACTGGAGAAAAAGAAAAACAGCTACAGAACTGTGGAACTCGTATGAAAGGACCTCTCATGTGTAACAGACATTTTGAGGTCGCAGAACATGTGCCTATGAGAGTATGCCACACTAAACTCAGCGTGAAGAATATGTACAGAACTATATTACCGAGTAGAAGTGGATAATATTTTCATCCACATTTCATCTTTAGAGATTCCTCAGTTTTGTATTTGTTAGTAGAATTGGAAGAACTACAATAATTTTGAGAGTAGAGTAATAGTCTCACCTGCTGTTAGTTTTTATAGAAATTTTCCACTTCATTATACAGAGTGTTATCAATACAAACCATTTGAAATAAGGAAAAATCAGCAACGTGACTAAGGTAAGAAAAGTCCTCTGGGGGGCGGGGCTTGGACACACGCGGTGCAGTGCAGAGCTGCCCTGCCAGGTTGGTCCCGCTCTCTCAGCGCTGTCTGGACATTATGTGGTGGTCTCTGAGCCTTTCTCCCATTCACGCCTGTGGTGTTCACTGCAGGCATCTGGTTGCGGGGAGCAGAGCGAGTGGAGGCATGCAAAGGCGAGTTATTTAGGTAATGAAACTAAACAACTTTTCCGTGCTCCCATACTAGGGCGTAGTATAACTTACTAATGGGCTAGAAAAGCTAGCTCCAGAATCAGTGATTTTAAATATCATGACGTGCTGCCCAGCACACAAACAAAAGAAAAATCAAAAACAAAACCATGAAAACAAAAGAGAAGGTTCCTGAGCAGATTATGTTTGCTGTAATATTTTTAAAAAGTTATTTTCACAACACACCTATGAAAGAATAGGAACTGTATTATTATTGAACTGAATTAGAACACTGAGGAATGTTGAAGATGACTACCTTAACATTATCAACAGTTTCCAAATGTATTTATAACTATGATCCTTTCTACATGTATAATATTTAACAAATTTATAAAAGTAAAAAAATTACCTATGGTTTTGTCATTTGGAAAACAAAGACAAAATAAATCCTCTGGTTTCTCTTTTCAACTCTCTTCTATGTATGACTATATGTATACTATGTATGCTAACCTATGTACCTAAACATGTACCATACTTTGAAAAACAGATATTCACTGTGTGCGTGTATAAAGTTGTATTTTGCATTTACATAGAACAATATGTTATCATATTTTTGTTCTTTAATTTAAATTTCCATCTTACTAACAATATCGTATATTCTTTTTAAAAATCCCCTTTCCCCTTTCTTCCTTCCTCCCTGTCTTTTCGCTCACCCTTTTTCTCCCTCTTTCCCTTTCTCCCCCCGCCCTTTTCTCTTCTCTCTCTCCTTTCCTCTTGAGCAAATACTTGCTGAAATTCTACAGTGGTTTCACCTACATACTGGTGCTGTGAGATTACAATGTAAACCAATCCAAAGGAAATCAAAATAAAATTTGTCTTAAAATTTCAATTTTATGACAATAATAAAGACATTAGTAAACTAGATGAAATAATTATACATTTTAACACAGCTAAAGAAGAAAACAAGCAGGATAAGATGGATCATTAACTTGAAATTTACTTCTCTGGTAAAAGAGAGAAAGAGTGAGAGAGAAATGTATGCACATTTCAGAAAAAGAAACTCATAAATATCTCGATCCTAGCTTCACTGGCACCTGATGAGATTAAAGCAAGTTAACTTTGGCCGTGTAGTGACAAGAGGAGCTAAAAGTGATGGCTCTTGGCTTCTAGACATCTATTAGCACGGAGAGCGGCTGCGCAGGGAACCGCGGTCAGTGAGATCGCTGCACACGCATCTTCATTGCTGCTCTCTAGGGGTGGGCAGTGTGATTTTCTGAGATAGGTTACATCCTCTAGAGTGCGCCCCCCCCCGTGGAGTTCACACCATCTGCTGTAAAAACATCACACTACTTTCCTTTTCCTGCAGTGTGTCTACATATTTCTGCTGGACTCAGTATATGCATATGCGTTGGTATAAAATCACATATGTGGATATAATTTTACAGCGAAAAAGATAGAAAAAGAAAGGTGTGTATAAATACATTTCCATTTCCTTTGTGTTAAATGTTAGGTAGAGAGAAAGAGAGAGAAGTGATATTTCGTGTGTATATATAATATAGGTTATATATTTTAATGTTAGCATTGTAAGATATAAGTTTGTAAGGCATTAGTATCTACATTTTCAGATATTAGACAATGAGATTAAATTATTTTCTCTAATCTTCATAATACTGACAGGAATTGTTATTCCAAAAAAATTAGAAAAATCTGAGGCTTACAGAAACTATTGTTTCCCACAGCACATAACTCCCCATACCCAGGGCACCCCTTCCTCTCCGTGGCGTCCTTTGCCTGGCTAATGCTCCGAGGAGTACCGCGCAGAGCACTCTGCCAGCTCTGGCCACGAGGAGCATGGATGTGTCACTCTTCACTGCAGAGCAGATGCTGTTCTTAGGCATATGAGTACCTGGGAACATTGTGGGAAAGATGAGTAAATAAAAATTGATTGTTAAAGCATGCTGCCAGCAATCCACTCGAACGTTCATTGCTATTTCAAATGACATTCCTATCCAATTTCTGATGTAATCCCTGCTACACTCTATGACCTAGGTTCTATTGTTTTGCTCTTTTCAGATAAAATTTCTAGAGCTTAAATATCATCAGTTTTCTTGTTATTCTATGATTTACTGAGAAAATCAGAACTCAAATCTGGTATTGCTCACATCAAAGCCTGCGTTCCCTGTAGCTCCTTCCAAGGCTGTACTTTCTGGGATTATTTCCATGATCAGGAATTTCTTTGATCATGTAGAGTACCTGTTAGATCCTTCCAATGTGTATCTTCTTTTTCACTCAGTGACATAAATTTGTTCAGTATTTTAACATCCTTGTACTCACCATCTTTTGGTTAAATGAACATAATTTTCACCAACCTTCTTACTGAAGGAAAAAGGAAGTCATATAACAATCATACTGTAAAATGCTAATTAGAAGACTAAAAATAAACAATAAACATACTTTATAAATCCAATCACTATACTAGTAGAAATGTTATTATTAAAAATAAAATGTATGTAACAATTCAAAATATTTTTCAGCAAACACCAGAATAACTCTAGGATAGCACAGCATTGCAAACCATTGGTTGTTGACCTTGAAGTCACAGAATCAATTGAAAAATAACTGTGTCTTTTTTCTTTACTCCATTCAACTGTTAGCAATTTAGTATCATGAAATTCCTGCTCTAATTGAACTATCCTTGTTTAAGAAGACGGGCTGTATTTTTTACCTCAATCTTGATAGCAGTTCAGCGCATATTTATATACTTGATGAATCTTTATTTCATATTTTTTCCTAGTGATTTTGGTTTTCTTATTACTATTATGCAAAACATTTGATAAGATTTTTAAATGTACATTTAGCAGACTTCAAAAATCCTTAAACCTTACATAAATAGCAGAAAATTCCTTCTGAAAGTAGTTAAATGACTAATTCATATGCCAATGCAAAAATTATGCATGTCTCTTAAATCTTGTTTTTTTATTTTAAAGGGGAATATAATAACAAAATACCAACAACAAAGACAAAGAGCACAAACTCTCGCCGTCTCATGTCTGGTGATATGTCTCTTAAGTCTCAGCTCACCTCTTCAGGTTCAGGTTCCCAGTCTTAAATAAAATATATCTTGAATATTGTAATTCACCTGAAAGAGTCATAATGTTTTACTCCCACTATTTAGGCGAATCTACTGGTTTCATGGATTATTTCAACAACACAGAAAGCATAGTCCAAAAGTGTCACCATGCTGTAGATATATGTCCCTCACTTTCAGCAATAGTGTGATGTTAGTCCTGCTGAAGAAGACAGGCAGAGTTTACTTTAGCCCTGTTCACACAGCCATAATAGTATTTCTCATGTCTCCATTCGAAAGGCCCAACCAAGGAAAACATCTGCAGTGTATTCTGATACAGCATCTGTGCCAAAATTTTTATCACTTCTGATGAAATACTACAAATGATTACAGCATATTTATAGCTATTATGTTATGTTTGTATCATGAACTTCTAATATGAAAGGCATCAGTGTGATCTGAGGTTTCTGGCCATACGGAGTAGCAAGTTTTAAAGGTTCCTTGTAAAGAAACAGAAGGGTAAAGATACGAAGCAGTTTCTTAAGCGAGATTCTTCCAAGCGTTATTAGAATGGGACTCTATTCACTTCACAAAATTTATGCAGAAAGGAAATTGGAAAGTGTCTCCTTGGGTTTCACTTTGCCACAAATGCCTTATGAAATACGAAGCACGCACCCTGGAACTCCAGTTGCAACCAGCAGCATTCCAACAGTCTGACTCATCCCTCACGCCAGCCTCTGCCACCTGCACCCCCACAACTTGGCATGATGACAACAGGATCTGGGTGCTCTGGCTCTTTACCTCTCTCTCTTCCTCCTTCTTTCTGTCTCTGTCTCTGTCTCTGTATCCGTCTCCGTCTCTGTCTCTCTCTCTCTCGGTCCTTTCCTCCAACCTCGCCCCACCCACCTGCCTGCTCATTCATCAGCCTAGACTCTCCTGCACCTAGACTTGTCCAACAGTTCTGAAATAATAGACCCTTGTCTAGGAAACTCAGCCAATGTCACTGCTGTCCAAGGTGCTGAAACCACAAATTTTCCCAAAGATCCTAGGGTCCCACTATTGGAGAGGAACTTTGCTGCAGTCTTTTCCTTCAAATATGTCATCCATCCGCAGTAGAGCAGTCATTAGTGTTCTCCTTATGTAGACAGAAATATTATAGTAATGGTGTTAACAATTCTTGTTAAACTATTTCTATCCAACTTACTGACCGATTTCTCTCTTGTTTGGATCATGACTGACGCGATCGAAGAATAATAATTTCTAGTATTTATAGAGTACTGATTTTTTATATGAAACTGCTAAATTCTTTATCAAAATTATAAAGATCTGTACTTACATCTGTATTTACATCTGTATTTGTACATGTACATTTTATATCGCTACTTTTATTCATAAGTGTGTGTGTCTGTTTCTAGCCAAAGATGTAAATATAAGTTTGAATAATGCCTTGTCAAAATACATTCTAATTTAGATAATATAGGTGACATCCCACACTCACAATCTTACTCACCCATGTTACTTGCAAGAAATTATATAAATTTGACCATTAAGTCAGGATATTGTGCTTATTTTCTGTTTCTACAGGTATGTTCATTACTTACCTTAGTATGCATGTTTGATATGTAGAAAAATCTTGAGCCACAAAACTCTGAAGAAATATCATAAAAAGAAAAACAATTGCCAATATATGCATGTATGTACCTCATCTTTCTCTTTAAACAGTTAAAATAGCAGTAGTAATTATCCTCATCACTAATTCTGACTTTACTAGACTGGTAGAACAATAATATTCTAGAACAGAGTTTATTAAATTTTTACCAAATTGTGATTCATATCTGTACTATTGTAAGCTCAGAAATATTTTAATGTATGCGTACTTTTCCATGTACTGCACCCCAGTTTTGGTCGGCATACTTACTTGATCAATACAGGTCTGGTATTACTTTCAATTAATTTCAGTAGTTCCCCTCATCCTCACTCCAGCCACAGCCCAGAGCCCCTGTGACCTGCGCATCTCAGCGGGTGAGAGGGGCGGCAGGAAGGTCTCAGGGAGCTCCCCCGCCGACCTGGCCTAGTTGTTACATTTAGGCAAAAGTCTGTGGTCTTCTTTCCCTCTTATGACACGCTTTTTATAAAGGTATAAGACAGAGTTTTATTTTCTTCCTTATGAACACATGATCACCTCAACTCTTTAGCCCACGGGTTGTCGCCTCCCTCCCCCACCCCCCGACCAAGATATGTGAAGCCTCTTGATCAGACGATTCAGGTGGAAGCCTGCGGGGAGTTTGCTCCAGTGGCCGCTGGGCGGGGTCCCTTGGGTTCCCTCCCTTCTCCTGCGAGCTTGAGGCAAGCCCTGACCTTGGCCAACACCATCTTCCCCTGCTTTTGTCATAGGTCCAATCTGTCCTTGTTCTAGTGAGAATCCTGTGTTCCCATCGCAGTGAAACCTGCATTGTTGGTTGGTTTTTAAATTGTCTTTAAGGAGGAAAGGACCCACTAAAGGGTGAACTAGTAATAAGTTGGGATTTCAAATAAAATTAAAAGAAAATAAAGGTATATATCTATTTTTCTTGAACATAATATATTTTAAAAAAATTAACACAGACGAACAGTGAATAAGACAAAACAAAACAAAAAATCCACCTCCATCATTTTAATGGAAGACAGAAAAGACAAATGAAACCTCAAAAGCAAGACACAGAAATGGTTTCTAGATTTTGCTTAGATAGGTTAAAAACGAATTGCTTGTCCTAAGCATAACACTTTCATTTTATCAACTAAAAGGTGAAACCTATGTTTGTGTGATAATAGTGTCTCTGCCACCTCTGAACCGTAGTACTTGTTGTATAACATCTTACGATAAAACTAAGGCATGCCTAATTCTTCTCAACTAGCACATTTCACAAAATACAGCTTGAAATTGCGGTGGCTGCTTTGGAGAAATCTGGTTATGCCTGGTGTTATTCAGCAGATAAGCTCTTGAATAATAAAGGGACAAAATTCTGACTGTCAAGTGATTCAGTTTTTTAAATTGTTTAAGGACACTTTCAAATACAATATGAACTTTAAAATTCCTCCGAATGGCTGCAAGTGTGCAACCCAATAGGAGCACTCTATGCTTAGTTTTGTACATATTTGTGGTCCTATATATCAGTTGAAAGTAAATATAATTTAAATTTAAAAATTATAAAATATATTTAAAGTCCACAAGTTTTGAGAAATCAAATCTGTTTTATTTACTTTATAATTGAAGCAATACTATTTTATTTATTAAACACCGTAGAAAACAAAATCACTGGTGTATCTCTCTTAAAAGGAGTGTCTATGTTCAAGAATATTAAATTGATAACAAAAGAAAAAGATTTAATTCTTTGACAAAAAGCAATGTGTATACACAACTAGAGCTTTTTCCTTTTCTTGATTAGTTTCGCCGTTAAAACTATGGTGCTCACATAGGTTTCCCACTCAATGTACTGTGTAGCAGGTTAGATTATTGGACAGGTATCGAGAAGAACATTGAACATTTATGCTTTTCAGAAGCTTGCCTAAACACATGATGAAGCTCTCCCTCGCCCCTGCTCTCTGCTCCTGCCCTCCTCTCCGCGTTTACTCTCCCCTGCTCCTCGCCCTCTTTCCTCTCCCTCTTCCTTCTCCCTCTTCCTCTGTGCCCTCCAGCTCTCCCGGTGCTCTCTCCTCCATCTTTCATTGTGAGTATTAACTGGTTTTAAGGGTAAATTATTTTGAAATTTGCAGGGTTAAAATGCTGCTACACAGACAAATAGAAATATTTCGTTATATGAGATTTACATAATCATAATAGTAAAAGCATCACACCATTTTGCAAAAAGCAGAGTAAATCAGGGCCACTGCATTCAAAAATATTGACACCAAACGCCAAATAATTTATTAGCAAATCCAAATGAACAGGCTAGCACCTGCTGTGGGAGCCTCTGTGCTGGGTCCTGGGGGTGCGGAGGTGAGCGCCCTGCCGGGGCAGGCAGGACATTCATAACTGATTCAGCCTCTGGGCCCACTGTTGAGTTCTGCTGAGGTAGCAGGGCTAATATTACCAATAAAATTAAATCTAGCTAGAAACAATATACCAAAATTATGTCTACCCTAGGGATACAAAGGTAAGTTAATATTTAAAAAATGTACAAATGGAATTTATATCCTTACACAAAACATCTACATATGTTAATTTCATGTCTGTGTCTTGTGTACAATAGGAAACTGAAGGCAGAGAAATGTGTATAATTTGAAAAAGGTTCACTAGGAAGAAGTAACTGTAGCAGTCCTTGAGATATTTGAACATAAGGAAGGATAGTGAAGGAAATCAGGAATAACAACGTTGGGCAGATGCTCTTTATCACAGCATCACATAGTTTCAATATCTAAAAATAAACTCGAGTAAATACAATGAAAGATTTGTTGCTACAACTCTTAAAAAGGATAAATTCGTGAGGTTTTATAAGATATTTGATGAGGTTATTTAAAATTTATGTAAAAATTGAGCAAACATCGAGATATTCCATCTATTTAGTGAAAATACTTTAAGACATGGCAGGAATGAGACATCCTGGCCAGATGTTCAGAAATTATAAATCAAGGAGCAATAAAGACATGCAGTATTGTCTCAAGGACAGTGAGCACAAGATGTGCATGAATTTAGTGTCATGAGATCATTCAGCAGAGGACATCCAGCAAACAGGACCATTGATCTAAGTAAGTAGATCGGTTTGCTTCATGACTGTCGGTTATTGTTCCATCAAGTGCCCAGTGAAGTCCAGCGGACTAAGGAGGAAAGAGGATAGGGTTTCAGGATGAGGTTTGAAAAGGCTCAAACAAACTCATTTAATTTCCTTGAGGCAGATCTGGCTATGACCCTCTTTGAGCTTCCAGATAAACAACAGCGATAACAAATATTGACCTCTCCTAAAAGCAGTATTGGCCGAGGAATAGCAAACTACCTGGTACGATATTGATTATAATGGATCTCTTATCAAAGAAGTAGTGATCGTTTCAAATACATTAAGTACTTTTTATATTGATTTGCTTCTGCTATCACCACCAGTAAAATAAAAATCATATTACACTACTTAAGATATCATATACAGCATGAATTACTTCTGAGAACACTCTCTACAACAGAAGAGGTAAGGAATTACCTCATTTCTACTCGATCCAATTATGTTACTGTATATTATCTCATTCTTAAATATCTGTCGGTCTGATAAAACAGTACAATATCTGTGTATACTAAATTCATATGCAATGTGTATAAGTGAAGCAATGCATAGACATTACTATTCACCCTAGTAATAAGAAAATACTGGCTTTCAGAGCAATTTTGGCTGTGCTGACTTAGATGTCTTGGTAACCACAAACTACAAACACTATTTCCTCTATGGGAAGTTGTTTATCTTCATGCTACCATGGACTTTTGCATCAGTCAACCAGAAAAAGTGTTACTGGTGTGTTTGATTACCAAAGTATATCTAGAAAAATGTGATACTATTACCCAGTGAGAGCAATATCAAGTGCATCTGAGAACAGAATTATCTGAGGGCCTCAAAATTCCAGTGGTAGAAGATGAATTTATAGCAAATCAATTCAGTAGAACCCACTGATTGCACAGGTCATTCATTAACACATTAGTGGGTCACATGTCCAGGTAAATAACCAAAGACAATGAAATATGGGCAAAGGGGACTTGGGAAAATCTGTTGAAAACCATATTGTAAATACCAAATAACACCACAGGACAGTCCCGGAATGAGAAGCATCATGTTTAGATGTATACTATTTACTCTCTTTCATTACAATTTCATTTAGTGATGCAAACTGTGCCAAGCAATCATGAAATTTAGTATCTTAAAATGAGGTTAGGTTATGCTATTCTGAAAAGAGAAACAAGCACAGAATCATGCTAATTTCTGTCTACTGTCTGTCTGTCTGTCTGTTATTTTCAGGAAGCACAGGAGCAAATCTTTGATTATGTGGAGACTACACTGTTGGGTTAAAGCACATTGTTATTTCCTTTGTTCAGAGGATGAAGCATGACAAAAGGAATATTTATAAAATTTAACTCTTACCAAGAGGTGTAAGGACTGTCTAAATTCAGTATTTTCTCCACAGTGAAGAGAAAGAGCTCAAAGCTGTGTTTGTTTGAATGTCCCTTCCTAACTGAGTGTGGGTTAGGACCTGTCAGTCAGAATGATCCCCAAGGATATTCATAGGAGAGAAGCAATTAATATTTTCTAGAGACAATTATAGGCAGATATGTGGTTTACACAGTGCGTACGAAATTTAAATTACCTTACAAGCTTCCTGGCTTCTTCATTTTTGCAAACAGAATATTAGTAAACAGTTCTATTGTTTTGTTTTGCTTGTTTTTTTGTTATTATCAAGTGGCTGTTTCAAATAAACTCTTTGGGCTTATATCAAGATGTGCCCCAAAGTCTCAGGCACTCATACGTGGGGTTTTTGGAAGTGACTGCATCACAGGTTTGTGATACTGGGTGGATGCACTGATTGGTTTGACATAGTTCTGGGTGTGAATGATGGATTTACTGAAGGAGGAAGACCAACCCTTGGTGTGGGTGGCACCAATGAGTAGGCTTTTAGCCAGGATGGGATAAACAGGGAAAGAAGGAAGTCTAGCTGCTTCCTTCCCTGCTGCCACAAACTGTTTCTCCTATACCATGGCTTCCCATCATGCCACTCTGCCTT
The DNA here is from genome assembly GCA_004027595.1 of Dinomys branickii. Lineage (NCBI taxonomy): Eukaryota > Metazoa > Chordata > Mammalia > Rodentia > Dinomyidae > Dinomys > Dinomys branickii. The sequence goes on along the minus strand of PVLD010025108.1, from coordinate 5,628 downwards.
CCAGCCAGCTGATTACTGACCTCTACAAACAACGAGCTAAAAATCAACCTTTCTTCCTTTAAATTGTGAGTATCCCAGCCATATGAAATTAGCTAAGACAACTCTGGATAGCAGTTTTGTATGGTTAATGGTGGCTAAGGATACTGAGCTGATATTTACTCCTTGTGGTCATTTGAACAACTTCCTGAGTTTCTAATGTGCTCTGTGAAAGACTTTAGATTTAAATCTAGATGTTAGACTTCTGTCTTTTTTGACATAACACACATTGCTACGAACCTTCATTACTATAATCGGTTAAAATAATCTTTAACGATTTAATACAATAATGCCAGGCCACATCTCACCTTGTTTTCCTATAACCGCATTTTTCAAGCTTGGTGTTAAAGGTGGATTAAATATAGAAAATGTTTTCATAAGTTTCTATAAAATGAATATGCTGTAATTAATTTGATAATTTTTATTATTTTTCATAATTATGAGATAGATTTAAATTATAAGCAAAGGCAAATACAAAATTCCATACACTATAAAATATATTTCAATTTATTAAGGAAGTAATTTTACATATTAAAATATACATATCTGACCACTAAAGTACAAATAGGTTTCAATTAAACAGGACGTACTAGTGGAAAAAATGCACACCTACACACTCTTGCCACCATCCAAAGTAGTAAAAATCAGGTAATAGTCAGAATAGCATTAATTTGATAAGTTTTTAGAGTTTTTTAGGAGAATCAAAATTGTGCATATTCATAATGAAAAGTATAGAATCATTTTCTGGCCTTATTGAAAATATTCAATGGAAATTCCTTCTTTTGTAGATAATGTAGTTGAACATTAAAGACTATAAATCAGCTAATCCAAGCCACTATTTTTTTTTTCTGGTACCGGGGATCGAACTCAGGACCTTGCACTTGCCAGGCAAGCGCTTATGCCACTGAGCTATACCCCCAGCCCCTAAATCAGCTAATCCAAAATCCACTGCCTGCAAAGTGCCTTGTCAGATCAAAACTCTAAGCAGGGCTCACTTTCAAGTGAGCTTTCCTCATCAATCTAAGGAAAAGTGATGGGGATGGATAGAGTTAAATAAAATATTTCAGCTGTGTAGAGACAGTAAAGCCATGGCCCCTTTGAGGAAGAGTTCTCACCTGTAGTTGGTACTGGCTCATGGTTAATGTTTTCAAATCATGATTTTATTCATTCTTTTGAATACCAAGTAAACTCCTATGATTACTACTAATAAAGTGTGAGGTATACTGACTCATTTTGGGTCTTCAGTACAATTTAGCCTAGCTAACAAAATGTTACTCAAGTACCTGTATAACCTTCTGATTGCTGAGACCAGTTTATTTTTATTACGAGTCTCTTTATTCTTTATCTTTAGCCTTCATAATGCTAATGATTGGATCCAGGGCCTCACACATGCTAGATGCATACTCTATACTAAGCCAAGCCTCCTACCTCTATTTAATTAAAACTAATAACTTGGTCTTTTAAAAGCTCAAATAATAATAAATCCTGTTAGAATTAAATTTATCCACTTGTGTGTGAATTATATATTGTAAAAATTCTATAAGTGCCAATTGTTTTAAATTAGAAAGTAATGATAGGTTGTTCTATAAAAAAAGAATGCAAGTTTCTCTTGATAATACAGATTCGTGTTGTATTTGAATTATTTAGTTTTAAGAGGTTCAGTGTACCAAACAATAGCTTAATCTCTTGATCCCCTTACCCAATGTACCCTACATAATTTAAACATACTAAAGTTAATAAGATGCAAATCTACCTAAAGATTTTTTAGCGGCTTACTGGGCTGAGTACCAGCTTGTTTGGTTATCAAATAGAGCCTGTCAAATATAACCCGAAGCTGTGATTTTAATGTCTTCTCCAAAACTCACGTTGAAGTGTAAATGATATTGTCAGAGGACAAATGATGAGACCTTTAAGAGCCATTGTGTGCTCTTATGAGTGGATTGATATCAGTACTGGCAAGACAAGTTAGTTATGCTTAGAGCTTGTCTTTATAAAAGCAAGTTTAGCTCTCTCTGGAGCATGTTATCTTGCCCCCTCACCATCATGACCCAGCAAGAAGATATTCAGTGGTTTCTGGGTCTTTGCTTGTGGAGATCCGAGTCTGTAACCTGTAAGAAATAAGTCACTGTTTTTATAACTTGACATGCACTGTTGTCCTGAGTTAATTAATATCACTATAGCAGGAGCGAATTCGTCATCAGAAACACCAGGTAAGTGTGTTTTGTGCTTCTGGTCTGCTTTCTTCCTTACTCTTATTCCACATAATGAAAGTGTTTGTGAGAAGCTAGTGCTTTTCTCTTGGATTTCCCAGCCTTTAGCAGTGTAGAAAGTAACTATTCCTTCTCTATTATCCAGTCTCATGCACACCATTGCAGACACATTGAAAAGACTGAGATACCAGGCTTCACTTCCTTCGATCTTCTTTCCATTTCCCAGTTCTCTTGTATTTGCTATGAGAACTGTTTAACCACTGAACACTTGTGTAGCATATCCACACCTGTTATTTCTATTAGAAACAGTTACTCATTGGAAATAACATTCATCTGGAAAGGAAAAGAAAGAAATGTGGTCAATGTTGATTTATAGCCCACAAACGGGATTATTTTCTATTCTCTTTTTAACCAATTTGACAGAAGTAAAGGAAACCACTATAAAAATACCTGCACACTGCATACATCTGCAAAGCTCTCTACTATTCTAGTGTAAACTGAAGTAAGGGGGAGTGAAAGAGCAGAATTAGGTAGTATTCTCTCTGTTGAATTCTAATAAATTGACTGTGTGACACCATAAAAATGCTCAAGATTATATAAATAAATCTGGGCACTGTAAAGTGTTAACATAGCACCAGATACCATGAAAAGTTTTTCTCTTTAGTTTTGCTGTGGTCAACATATTAACACATTACTCAATGATTGCCTAATCTTAAATTTGAAAAAATCCACCATTTATTTTTATTATCATAAATCTTACATTCTGGAACAGAGTTGATTTCTTGTTTTTATTATAGGACAATTTCATTCTCTAATGTGCAGGTGTATTCAGCATCTTCAGGAAAACTTCTATATAACTATAAAAAGAACTAGCATAAATATCATCTCTGGTAAGCCATCCTAAATATTTGACATCTCTTTCAACACAAACCAATACCTCCTATTTTTTGTACTCTACTCCAGAGAGAAAGTGCAAGGAAAGAAAGAAAGAAGCAAAGAAACAAAGAAACAAAGACAGGAAGCAGCAGCATGATGGTACACTTCTATAACGGCAAACATGTGGAAGACTGGGGCACAAAGACAGCAAGTTCAAGCCCAGCCAAGAGAACTTATGACTTAGGAAGACACTATCTAAAAATAAAAAATAAAATTAAATCAAAGGTTGGGGGTTTAGCGTAGTGTGAAGGCCAAGTTCAATCTCTTGTATGGGAAACAGATAATGCTAATCATATTATATTTTCTCTACAGTGTATTATGTGTGGTACTGGACTTTTCTTTAAAAATAGAGGAAATGACATTCCTAAGTGTGGATGTTAGCTCCAGTGAATTAATCAGTGAAAAATAATTCCATTGTTAGGTTTTCCAAAATGTTTGTGGGTTGATACTAGGGTGCAATCATTTATTTTTTTCTCAGAGACTATATATTTTTATAGAACCTTAATGTCATTTGTTGACTAATACGGAATGTTATATAACTACAAATTGCAAACTGTTAAGAAAAACCTTGACTTATTTTAAAATACATAACCTGTTTATGGTTAAATTGAAGTATAGATGGCACCATCCCGCCTGGTGCCTGACCTTAAGTAGAGGCTCAACTATAATTATAATTTGAAACTCGAACCTGAACACTACCAAAAGCCAAAAGTTATTTGTGTATATTTCACTGATCCTAAAGCATGTTATACAGTAATGTAAAGGGATTGTACTCTGGGCCTTGTACATTCAAAGCAACCACTCCACCACTGAGCTATATCCCCAGCCCCAATTCCTTCTTTATTTCTAAAAATACTTTTTACTGTATGCTTCTTTTTGTTTGATATTACTTTAGCCCATCCACCACTGAGACCCAAACTTACATGGTGTACATCATTCCGTCTCTTCACTTTCAAGTTTTTTGCAACTTTGAAATGTGTGTCTCAGTACATAGCACAGAGGGATTTGTCAAGTTTCCAAAGAGAAACAGAATGAATGAGAGCTAGACAGCTAGACAGACAGACAGACAGACAGAGAGACAGATACGATAGATTAACCATGAGAGTTTACGCATATGATTACGAGGGACGAGCAGTTTCAAAGATTTCAGTCTGCCATGAGAAGAACCAGGAAGGGCAGTGGGGTAATTCACTCTGAATTCCAACACTCAGAACCAGGATCACACATGTCTGCATCAGGAACCCAAAACAGCAAAAGCGGGTAAAACAGACAGAGGTTCACATAGTTTTGCCTGATAAGAGAAAGTTAAATCCCAAGTTATGGGAAACTTTCCTGTCTCTAAAACCCTAGTTTTGTGAACTCTCTGTAGCATGTAGAGTGGTATGCAATCAGCTTCCTAGGCTATCATAGGTAAAGGGCACCCCCGAGAGACTAATGTCCACTTGAAACAGAATCACAAAATAAAATGCTGTCAAAATAATATGGTTTGTTTCATACACTGTATTTATCATTGTATTTCTCATACACTAACTATATAATCACTCTTTAAAGAGAAAGACACCTTAATTGACAAAGAAACATTTTATGATATTTCCAGTTCTAGAAGTTTTAAAACGCTACAAATGTAGTTTGAGGAACTGTATAATAGTCAATGCTTAAAGTTTTATTTTTTCTTGACCAATTTTGCACGCGTGAATTTGGTAATCAGAACGACCTGAAAACAACAATGTGCAGTATAAGAACCATTTTTGAACTCCTACCATCTTGTATGGTGAAGCTCTGCATCATTTCCAATGTGCAAGGCAGGGAGAACTGGCCCCTCTTCCTTTATCTCTTTTTTATTTAAATAAAAGTACAAAAACATATTGACAAACAGACACCAATTAGCATAAAAAATAGCACAATCACAACTAATCTACAGACAAGGTGATATGGTCTCAACAGTGGTTATTGCTTTATCCATTGATATCTTCGAAGTGTAAATATATAAACCCATATACAGACATGCAAATTTAGTCAGACAATTAATCCTCTCAACAACAGAAAAAACACAAAAACCAAAAATCCAAAGACAAAAAACAAAACAGGCTAACAACAACAACAACAACAACAACAAAAACACCAATAGTTGCTGCTTTACATATTGATATCTTCAAAGTGTGTGTTCTGGATAACACATACAGACATACAAGATTGATCAAACAACCCGTCATCGATTATTGCTTAGCATTAAGTGATATAATACAGTAGTAGAACCATGTTAGCCCTCCTGCATATATGTATATTCATATATACATACATACATTTTTGTCTTTTTCTTTTCTCCTTTCCTTCGTCCCATCTGTTCTTTGTTTTTGAACAGATTTCCTTCATGTCTCTTAGTTTATATTCCCACCCTCGGGTTCTTACACCAGTGATACAATACGTTGCCTGCACATGTATCGCT
>PVLD010025107.1:0-24257 GCA_004027595.1 Dinomys branickii | reverse complement strand
TGCCCACCAGCCGCCAGGCAAACACCTGCCCCAATAGGCTTCCAAGGCATTGACCTGGTTTCTGGGAAATCCCCTTGCTCCATCTCCATGATAAAGACCCACCGTCCTCGTGAAGCTTCTGCTCAGACACCACTGTCCATGGGAAGGACAGTCAGCCCCTCAGTTTGATGCTCAAGGCCCCCTAGACACACCTCCAAGTGTTCCTCTTGCCTACTCTCCCTCATCTCCGCTCAGTGTCCCCAGTCTGCTGTGCAGCTTCCATCCAGCCCTGTGGTCTGATGTGCCTCCCTTTGGAATGTGCCACTGACTCCTGCCTGTGCTTCAGGTTGCTCTATCGGACACCTCCTCCAGGAAGCCTTCCTGTCTGTGTAAGCTGCCAGGAACAGGAGTCACTGTTATCACAGAGCTAGATAAGCTGAGAAGAAAAGGAGCTGAGAGGATACACTTGCCTGGGCATCTGGGCAGAGCTGGACAACCAGGCCTTGAGAAGGACAGGAACAGACAGCACTGGAGTGAGCCTGTCCTCTGCCCAGCCCCTCTCTGCTGCTCCTAGCTGAGGTGAATCTGGCTCAGGGTTCACAGGCTTTGTAGGTAAACGGTCTCCAAGTATAGCCTGTGCTGGCCACTCATCAGCTAGGTGACTCTGAGTAAGTGACTTCAGCTGACTGGCCTCAGCTTTCTTGTTTGTAAAATGGCAACATCCCATGTGCACGCTCCTAGATGGAGGCCCATGTGAGCCCACACCACCCAGGAGGGTGCTTCGGGGTCCCCAGGACCAGCCTGGGAGAGCCCAGTCTCCAGGTACACTCTGCCTTTTCAGGCCCTCCCTCCCTCTCTCCTCCCTACCCTTCTTGTTAGCAATGAGCCCAGGTCCTCATCTCTTGGGTCCCTATTTTGTGAGTGCCTTTAGTTCCTTCTCCCCCAAAGACACTGCAGCAGCTTTTGCCTGTGTTATAGGCTGGCACATAAGCAGGGTCTGTGACCCAGTCCTAGGTGGGTGGTCCTTACATTGTTCCCTCCCCCCAGTGAATCCTTCCTTTTTAATTATGGCTCCAGCTGGCTACAAAATTAACTCTCTCGGGGCTGGGGATATAGCTCAGTGGAATAAGCGCTTGCCTAGCAAGCGCAGGGTCCTGAGTTCGATCCCCGGTACCGCAAAAAAAAAAAAATAAATAAAATAAAATAAAATAAAAAAAACAAAATTAACTCTCTCTCCCCTTCCCTCTTCGCCACTCCCTTCCTTTCTCTCTTCTTCTCTCCTCTCTCCCCCCATTCTCCCTCTGTCTCTGTCTCTCTCTCCTGCTTTCTCTTTTTCTCTTTTTCCCTCTTCCGCTTCTCCCTCCTTCCTGTCCCTTTCTTGGCTTTTCTTTCTCTATGCCAGTTTTGTGCTCATGTGAAAGCAAGACAGCCACCATCTACTTTCAGATTTACAACCTATAAACTAAACAAATCCATAAAGTCCAAGTTTCTTTCTCACTAATTCCACCAAAGGTCTTGCAATGGAGTCTATTTGCCTAACTGGGGTCACCCGTATGTTCAGCTTCACACGTCAGGATGCACTGCAGGATATTTTCTTGGGGGTGTGATGGGGTCCAAAGGGACTTACAACTCTTAGCATGTCCACTACTGTTTGCTAGCACTAAAGCGTCATAGAAAACAGCGGGGTCTCTACCCCCATGAAAAGCATGTTGTCTAGGTGCGTAGGATAATGCGCACACATGGGTTCTTAGAGATTCTCAGTTTGAGGTTGTCTCTTTCCTAAACTTTGTTTAAATCTTTTGTCAGTTCAATTGAGAGGTAACTGAAATAGCATCTTACTTGCCAGGTGGCATTTCTTGTTGGTATTTAGGATGAAACTGGCTCATGTGACTACGGGGTGGGGGACGGGCAGTCAGAGTCAGCAGGGAGGCTGGCAGATGTGTGCCAGGATAGGTATGCACGGCTTTCCTCTTGAGGTCCTTGATGATAGTGAGGACTATGGTTGCCATTTCTCAAATTTGTGCCGTATCCTAGGCACCAGTCCTCACAATAGCCCGTGAGGTAGAGGCTCTTATTGTCTGCAGTCTGCACGTGAGGAATCAGAGGTGCGGAGAGGTGAAGAAACTTGCTCAGTCACTCAGCTAGGGAGCAAAGAAGAACCACTTCCTGGGGCTGGTGGGGAAGCACTATTTATTTAAAATGTCAATCACAGCCAATCACTGTGTTGCCTCTTACTGTTCTAGCTTCAGTTGGGCCGTAACATAGCCCCTCTTGTGGTCCTCCCTCGATTTCATGGCAGGGTAGGAGGTGCAAGAAGCTTCCAGGCAGCTTAGGGCAGGCACAGTGAAGGCCTCTACAAAGGGAGAGCTCTCGTGGCCTACAAGGTGGCCAAGTAGCTTCAAGAAGATGCACAGCTCCCTGAGCCAGCTCTTGAGGCCCACGTTGCCCAGCCCCAGCTCATCCTAACCATATAGGCTTTTCACTGTCACCCAAACATGAGGCCCATGGGTATCCTTGGGAAAGACAGTACAGAAGACAGCACAGAATGTTAAGTGTTAACATTTTATCAGAGGCTCAATCTCAGGAAAACAGGAATAAGAGAAAAGGGGAGAGAGGAAAGAAGGCAGAAAATACACAAGGAAAGCGTGGTGTGAGGAGGCCTCTGCATAGTTTCCAGCACAGCTGACCATCCACTGCCAAGAAGACACTGGCAGAGAAGCTGCATGCAGCTAGTGAATCTCAAAACAGTCCAGAATAGGAAGATGGGAGAAAAATTTACCTGCTGACTCTACCTCCCTCAACAGGGTGTCAATTTCCTTGTTCTTCTGGATCACACCACGTCTTCCTCAGACATCACCGAGAAACACAGCTTCCAAGACAGCAGTGGTGGCATCTACTGCTGGACCACCAGTGGCCTGCAGCCTCCAGGCCTGCTGGAATGAGCGGGTTGGTGTTTGTGTGGGAAATCCCTGAAGGGTGCGGTCTGGTAATGCTATAAGTGGCAGGAGGGACCATAAACAGCCATTGACCAAAGCAATCTATCCCAGAATGCAAAGCAAGTATACAGATCTGGGCTGGCACATAAGCTGACTCTCGTAACCATTCCTCTGTGTCGTGGTCTTTACCATTCCCTTCCCCAGCCTTTCACTTCCAAATTTCCCTGTCTAAATCATCCAGCAACCATTGATTCCTTCATTTATTACTGAGTGCCTGTGCTGCTCTGAATGTTGACTTAGATTCGATCCCTGTCATCAGGCAGCACGTGTCCTGGACAGGCAGACCCATGAAAAGCAACTACACTATAATGTGACGGCAAAGTGATAGAAATATGGCTGAGATACAAAGAAGGGCCCAGAGAAAGACTATGTTTGGAGTAATGTAAAAAACAACACACAAGCTGCTTTGTAGGTAAAAGTTAATCTTTCTCTGCAGGTTTTCTGTTCACAACAGATATGGGACCTCTGCTTCAGGAAACCCTCAGAAAGCAGGTTCCTTTCATTCCTAGCCCAAGGCCTTCATGCTCCTTACCCAAGCCGGTGACATTGTCCCATGTGGCAGGTTGAGGGAAGAGGAGAAGGGTGGCAAAGGGCACACTCTAATTCTCTAAGAAAGGGTTTTAGAGGACGCCACATGGAGTCACTTTTGTTTATGCTCCATGGGTCAGAACACCACCCCATGTAGCCCAAGTGACCATATCTAGCTGTGACAGACTGGGAAACAGTTTTTCTGTTAACCACTTACCTGGCTAAAAATGCTCACTATGAGAGAAGGAAAGACAATCAGTGGTCTCTACCATACCTACATAGCACAAGGAGATAGTGGTGGTGGGAGTGAGGGGAAGTTTCTTGAAGATGATACCTGAGGTGTCTTAAAGGATGAACTGGAACTGGTTGTTCAGAGGAAAGAAAAAGACTGTTTCAGGTAGAGAAGTCACGTGAGCAGAACATATGGCTGTAATACAACAGCCTATTATGTGTGGACGTGTGCATATATATGTGCACCCATGGGTGGCTGTCAAGACCTGACATGGGAAGATGGACAAGTCACAAGTCATGTGCTTTGTGAAGCTCATAAAGGAATTTCAATTTTATCTCTAAGTGCAGTGGGGAGACACTGACATAGGAATCTGAATCTGCAAGTGGAGAGCAGGGGAGAAAACAAGGTCTCTCAGGAGGTCAGGCTGCTGACTGTTGGGTAGAGGAGGGAAAGACAGTGATACAGGAAAATAAATATCCCAACCTGACTGATATCAGACAAGTTCGTGTTCTCTAAAACTGAAGAATGAATTTTAGGAACAACGGAGGTTAAGAGCAGAATATATTTATTGAGAGAAAGAAAGCTTCTATCCAAGAGAGGGACAGAAGAGGGGCCCGAGTGGGTTACCCCCGACTCTGTCTTTTCCAGGGACTTTTATAGGGAAAAAGCATGAGGTGAGGCGGGTCCAAGGTAGGGGAAATGGGCAAAACTATGGTCCACCAATAAGATTACAGGTATAATTGTCCAGGTAAGACTGAGTGGACTGAGATCAAATGGGGAAGTGAGTCACGTAGCAAGCGGGCATGAATGCAGAGCTGGGCTTTCTCTGTGGGAGGTCAGGCCAGTGACTTCCTGACTCTGAAGGTGGTTGTTACTTATTTATCAATTTTTGACATTTACATCTAGGGGGTATGTGGCTGCACCTGTTTAGCCCCCCTTGTCTTGAGGTCTGGCCCACAGGTGTCTTATCTTTTGTGTTGGCTCCTTCCAGGGCGCAGCCCTGTCCGACTGCCTATAATATTTTTAACTCAGCTGCCTATAACAAAAGGAGTGTGGGAAGGATGGAATCAGTCCCTCTGTTGAGTTTGAGGACACTGGTCAAGGGTAGAGCGAGCAGTTGGGTTGGAGGCATCAGAGGCTGGGCTTGAGCTTGAGGTGTGTGCGCATGTTGGGCCATGGGAGTACGTGAGTGAGTACTGTGCGCATGCGTGTGTGTGTGTGTGTGTGTGTGTGTGTGTGTGTGTGTTTGCAGAGGGAGCAGTGATGACTGGTGCCCACATGTGGAGTATGGGGCTGAGAAGGACAGCTCAAATGCAGGAGATGATGGCCACTGAAGTCACTTGGGGTCTGGAGTGGAAATCAGCTCTTCATGATGAGGGCTGGGTTGTTCCACCAGTTACTCAGCTCTACAGAGGTGAGGCCAGGTGGAGAGGAAGGCAGTGCCTGCAGTGCCACACTGCTTCAGAACTAGCAGGTACCACTGTGGCCCTGACTCCCACCATCACCATTGTTGCCAACTGTGTTGGGGTTGGATGGTACCTGGAGGCTTGGAGAGCTGTTGTCTCACAAGTTTGCTCCTGGATGGGGAAATATGTCCCCAGGAAGATCAAGAACAGGCTTTGCAGGCCACAGTCCAGCATCATGGGTCAGGTACCAGTGTGTGTAGACGGTGGGGTCCGAGTCGCTAGGAAACCAGGCAGACCTCTGCCAGACCCGGTTGGAAAGCTCCCTGCACAGAGGGCTAGGCAATGAGGCCATTCTCCTGGTGCCCTGGGGATAATAAGGACTTCAGAAAGGACAGCTCTGACTCCGGGCTGAAAGAGGCTTTACTTCCTTGTTTGGCGGCTTAAAAAAAGGCAAACAGAAGCTTTTCTCCTTTGGGGATCAATGTGAATCCCAGAAAATCCCATTATTTCCCTTGGAGATCAGTGGCCTGCTCCTGAGGGCTTTCTCTTCCCCAAGGCAACAGCTCTCTGTGTCTCTGTGTGAGTGAGCTGCCTGGACAGGCCGGCTGGAGTGGAGGGGCGGGATGGGGCACAGGTGAGCCCAGATGACAGCTGCCTCCTCTCCCTTTTTTCATTCTCATTGATTATGGCTGCTCAGCCCTTTATCATTCTGACCCCTGCAACCCTAAGACAGTTGTGTGTGTGGTAGCAGGGTGGGAGGAGGCAAAGCTCTAGGAAAGTTTTTCAGTGTTCTCTTCCTGGAAGCCATTTTTGACCCTAGAATATGCCTGAGAGATGCCACTTCTCTAAACTGCTGGCTCCACTTAGGGCCTAAACCTAGGGTATCACACCCAACCAGGCTTCCCAGCAGGTATAATAAGTTCACCATGAAAGGATGGCCATGATATTTATTAAGCCTATACTATGGTATATAGCACAGGGCTAAGCCCCCTCATTTGTCTCACCGATCTGAACAGAAAGTCTGAGTATTGTCTCCATTTCACCAATGAGACCAAAACTACGGCACCCATGTCAAGTGATAGAGAAGAAAGTGAGGACTCTGCCTTGCATACTGAGGCTCTCTAGGAAGATGTCTCTGTTAGGCCTTTGCTAGGATGAAAACCCAGTTTAGCTTTTCTGAAGAAGGAAATCTACAGTGTCCTGAGCCCCCATCCATGCTGACCCCTGGCAGCCAGCTTTGCACTCAGTGAACACTATTCCCAAGGTCTCATCCTAAACCTGCCCATCTTACATGTGCTGAGTGCTGAGCCACAGGTGGGGGAAGAACTCACCACTTGCTATGTGCCAGGCCCCGTGCCAAGTGTGCGCTGTGTTCTACAACATCTGGCGTCACTGGTCCTCACCATTCGACAAATGATCAAGGTTGGGTATCCTGCCTGTAATGCTCATGATCTGATCCACTAGGCTCCAGGACCCCTCTAGTGACATCTCTCCTGATAGTAGGGACAGGTCTTGCTTGATTGGCTGCCTAATTCTCAGTGATGCTTTTTAAAGCATCTGGTTTCCTTGAGGTGACCCCTATATTGGTGAGGTTGTTGACATGTCTTTCCCTGTTACTTCTAATTGAGGTGAATGTGTGTGGGGGTGTATTGGGAAACCCAGAAGCCAAAATCCTCCATTTTTCAAGAGCCTTGTTTGACCCTTAGACACTCAGGCATAGGCCTGAGGATGCCCGGTAGCAACAAGATCTTTTGGAGATGTAGAGCACTGTGAGGGCAGGAGCTCTCATTAGCATGAGAAGGGTTTCTTTGAAATAGGTGCTCCAGCAAGCACTTGAAAACTGTTTGTTCTTTCAAGTAGGGAAAAGTCCTTAGCTCTATGGCCTGTTGGCTGGCCTTAAGCAGCTCCTGCAGGAGCCTGCTGCATATTATAGAAACCTGCTACATCCTGAAGAAGCGCATCCATCCTGCACGAGCCTGCTCTACATTGGACTGCCGGGTTTCCAGGGCCAGCTGTTTTCTTCCCAGTCCTGGCAGCACTGTGCACATCCCAGCCACTGGCTTTGATTCAGGGGCTTGTGGACAAAGGAGCCCCAGTGGGCACCCGAGCATGGCCCAGCTCTTCCCTCCTGCAGCATTTGTCCTGCCTGGGATGGTGATCTTGCCCCTAGGTCAGGTTCCTTCATTTGGCCAGGAGTTCTCAGGTGGGCCTCTAGGGCCTATGTAGCTTATGGGTAGATTGATGCTAGATTAGCCTGCAGAAGTAGTTTAGGCCAAGAGCAGACCGATGACCAAAGGTCAAAGGTTAAGAAGGGTTAAGCCTTCACCCTAGAAGGTCACTCATCAGACTCAGACAAGTATCTCACAGGTACTTCCCTAAAATTTAGGGTAGAGGTAGGCCTGCAGGGAATGTTCATCCACTTACTAAGGAAATGCTATGCTCCTGATCTGAACAGTCCATACCTAGCTTCTTGTTATTAATATCTGGCACTTGTCCGGGGCAAGTTACCATCTCTCAGTGCGTCCATTTCTTCATCTTTCCAATAACAAGCTCAGATTTTGTTCATAAGCGAAGGAAGAGCCTTCATTGTCTTGGCCAATTAGACTGCTTAAATAATTTCTGCTTTTGGCAGTGAGAGAGCATTAGGCTAGAGAAGGCAGAGGCTGGGGAGGAGAGCGGGCCCCAACAAGGATTCCCAAAGGGGCTGTCACATTTTTCCTGGGGAATCTGGTGCTGTACTGCTGAGCTATATCCCCAGCTGGGAATCTGGTGATCAGGGCAGATCTTTTGGTCTATTGTAGAGCAACGAGGGAGCGAAGCATCAGTTCTACCTACATTTCCCCTTCCTGAGAGGATGCAGTGTTGGACGGCTTTGACTCCAAAGGGCCTGATTAATGAAGCCTGACTAAAATGGGGTAGAGGTAGGGGTTCTGGTTTGTCCTGAACCCATGATGGAGTTCCCCCCACGGGGGGTGGGGAGGAACATGTTTGTCCAGCTACTTGCCTTTGAGCAGTCAAAATGCAGCGCCAACCTGTACTCATCAGGCTAGGGACAGACTAGCCCATGCAGCGCAGGGGTGCAGGCCTAAGGTGGAATGGATACGTAAGCATTGTGGGTGGCTCTACAAAGCTCCACCAAGGCTGCACTTTGGGTGAGCCGTAGGAGCCACACTGGATAGAGAAGAAAACTGAAGCAGGGAAAATTACTCAGGCTGCCTTTCCCCTCAGAGGGCTCTATGATTCCAGACAGAGCGCTCAAAGCACCTCTGCAGGATGCTGGGGCCAAGGCAAAGCTCTTTAGGACTGCTTCTTCTCATCTTGGTGGATCAGAAAGAAACAGCTGACCTGAGGGAAGAATAGCACATGTTGAAACTGGGATGCCCAAAGGCCTTTCGGGGCTTGATAGCATGGCTCTGGAGTCAGGGATTGAGAACCAATCTGAGGGTCTATTTCTGGCGGTGAAACTTGGGCAGGTTACTTACTTCCCTGTGCTTGTCTGTGGGCTCTCCATCAATACACTGGGTGGAATGATAATGAAGCATCAACGAGGTTGCACATGGAAGTACTGAACACAACCGCGACAACATGTCAAGTGCTCAGTAAATGTGATACACAAACAGTAAGGGAAGAGAGGATGAGACACTGAATGAGTATGGTGTTCAAGGTTCTTGGTAAAGTCTCTGCTATATATATATATATATATATATATATATATATATATATATACTTTTTTGTCCCTGGGAGTTTAGTCCTGATGACCAACAGTAATAACCACTGACATTTGTGGAGTAGTCATTCCAATGTGACCGCCAGCTGTCTGTATTGTTTGTGCTATTTGATCCTATCAACAGTTGTGTGTGTGTGTGGGGGGGGTGCTACTACTACTCCAGTTTTACGAACAAGTCCACCAAGGCTTGGAGAGCTTGCATCAAATTAAGGATGTTCAGAGACCTATGTTTATTCTGACCTTGGGCTAGGAACGGTGCTCCATAAGGGCCAGAAGACTGTCCATCTTCTATGAAGGAGAAAGAGCTGAAGAGATGTGAAATTGAAAGATCAAAAAGGCAGAAGTTGTTGCTTTGGTGGCTGGTTACTGGTTGCTGGCTGTGTGCAGAGAGCTAGGAACCAGCAAGACCCAGTGTGTAAACCAGAGAAAGCGCATCCAATGGCTGGGTGGAGCAGCTCCCTGAGGGGGCTTTGGAGACTGAGAGTCTCCAGAGGGTGGGGGTGGGGCCATGGTGTTTCCTTTCACAGCAGGGATAGATGTGGCAGTCAGGGACAGATGGCGGTCTCTGGTAAGGCAAATAGGAGGAGCAGAGAAGCCCCTGCCTCACTGAAGAGAAGGGGGTCAGCCTGGGAGCAAAGCTCACTGAGAGGTGCTTCTCTCCTGGGCATTTTATCGCAGAGGCCTTGCCCTGGCACAGCCTTGGAACAGCCCGGGACTCAGGACAGGAAAGCCATCTTACTCTGGGTGACTTTAGAGGAGCCCTCCGTCACTGGTCCAAAGGGGAATAAAGCTGATGTCATCGCCTACCTCAGGCATCTGTGGGCCCTGGAACATCCACCTGGCATTTCACAGGCCGGGGCTGGAGGGATTTTACCCACCTCTCCCCTTCACTCAGTACACATTGAGATTTTCAGGAACATCACATTGTCAGCGTGAGGTTCCTGAGAGCCAGAAAAGGCAAGAGATTTTTCTTACTAGTTTCTTGACTGTGGTGAGATGGAAAGGCCCTATACCTTAAATCCGGAGCTTTTGGAAAGTGAATTGAGGCTGGGTAGAGTGCGTTTTGTGATGCTGTTTGGTTTGGGTGTGGTTGATCACACAGGGAAGGGATGGAAGACACTTAGCTGGGGTAATGCTTGGCACTGGGGAGGTCCTGAGCCTCTGGCTAAAAGAAAAGCAATCTCGAGTTAGCTCTGTGCAGCACTCTCTCTCTCTCAAGTCAGTGGCCAGAAGGTGGCACAGTCTCGCCCATCCTCCTGGGCCCAGCAGGGTCTCCTCAGAGGCACACCCACTGGGAAGCCCATTTCTCTGAGGCACCATGGGCACCCTGCAGACTTGCCTCCTTCCCATTCTCTTCTCCCGTCCTCTCTATTGGTGGAGACGGGATGGAAGGACCACTGCCAGCCAGAGACGACAGGTTCCTCCTGGCTTGGCTTGTGGCAGACTAAGTGAGGAGGCCCTGCCTTGCTTTCCGTCTCAGGGTGCCCTCGGTACTGAATGAGCCTGGAGGAAATGGAGACTCAGGGTTCCTAATCTGCTTGGAGATGGGAGGTGATTGCAAGGTCAGGTCAGGGACCCACAGAACCAGCCACAGAAGAAAAAGGGACCTGTCATGTTGAATTCCATACCCGTGAATCCAGGTAGGGTTTACAAGGAAACCGTAAGCCTGAGCACTAACTAGCCCACATCATGTTAAAGACTCTCTGTGCTTCCAAATCTCCATTAAATTTAATTTATATAGAGCTATAGAAGCTAGCAGATTTACACGTGATCAGTGGACAATCATATTACAATTACTTAAATGTTTATTAATTTCAATTTTACTGGTTTTTTTTTTTTCCTCTCAAATCTTAAACATTTCCTTTTGCCCAAGAAAAATCCGGGGCTTTGTGCTTCTGTTTTGGGGGTTGTGGCTGTGGGTGGAGTAGGGTGGGAGACCGCCTGTCCCTCTCTGCCAGCCACCGCGGCATTGCAGGAGGTGCCAGATTGTGTGGGCGGCGTCACCTAGGGATGGTGGGATGGGGCTCCCACCCGGCTGAGGGCAGGGGCGCCTTCGGTCGCAAGGAAAGCGAGGCCTCAACTCCCCATCTCCCCTCCCCCAGACTCGGGAGGAGGCCGCCGAGGGCTCTCCAATTGGAGAGCCTTTCATGTCTTTGTTTTTGCAGTGATTAACCCGTCCGAGCGCGCTCCAAGCGTGGCTCCAGGCAGCGCGGGGGGAAGGGAACGAGGGCAGGGCCGGGAAGGGAGGGCGGGGTGCTGGGGGATCTGGGCTTTGTCGCTTTCAGGGAAACTCAGCTGCCGTAGCCATGGGGCTTTCTAAGGCCTGACTTTGATTTCGATTCCATTAAAGTTCCTATGTGCTCAGTCTCGCGAGTGGAGGGTACGTTCCGGCAGCGCGCACACTAGGGGAGGATGGGAAGCACTGGGCTAGGATTTCTAGGCCTGCAGGTGGAGGGGGTTAAGGCGCCCTGGAGGTAATATCAGGCGCTCACCACTCCTCCCCGAGTCGCTTAAAATGGGCGCCTACCTTCATACGCCTGCTCCCAAGAGAGTCCCTTCTTTTCCCTGGGCATCGGGACCGGAGAGAGGCGAGCTGCCCTCGTCCGGCGCGAGCGAGGCCGGGCACCTGCCGACCGTTCCACCTCTGCATGCATTTCACACTCTCTATCCTGTTAGCACCCTCACTCCTATACCGATGAGGACTCCCCGTCTCAGCTTTTTTTTTTTTTAATGTCGTGTGGATTTAATCTAGTTAGACGATTTTCTGCTTAAAATTGCATTGTTAACAGCAATTGTTTAAAAGTGGGCCGAGAGCGAGGGCACCCAATCTTTGAACCGGACGGATCTTGCATGCCTCCGCTCCACGCTCGTGGCTTGCCGCACAAAATCGGCCAACGCAGGGCAGAGCCAGGAGGGGGAGGGAGACACAAAACAATCCTCGGGCTTTCTCGCTCCTGAGCTTTCAGAGGCGTTTACCCAAGCGCAAACAGATGCAAATGTCTCTGCAAACATCGCACAAAGCTATTCAGACAGAGGCGGCCACTTCGGGCCTCAATAGCACTTTAAATCCAGCCCAATAGCTCCCAAGTAGACGTAAAGGGTCTGCATGCATTTTTTCACTTTGGCTAGAAGGAGGCGGAGGAGGTGAGGGCCTTCGGAAGCGGGGGCCGAGGGCTGCTCTGGTTCAATGGTTTGCGCCATCGACCCCAGCTGCCGCGCGCGGCGGACCGCAGGAGTGCGCAGTGGCTCTGGGAACGCGGACCTCGGGCCTCGCGAAGACTGCGGTGCCTCCCAAGCCGGTGCCACAGGAACCTGCGCTTCGAGAGACCGCGGGTCCTTTCAGGCCCACAAAGGCCCTGCTAAATCGCGACGCTCACAATAGCATGAAAGGGCACTCTCAGACCCTGAGGGGACAAAGTACGACCCCACTCTCCCGAGAGAACTAATAAACTTTTAACTAATACACACAGCGGCCTAGTGGCGCCCTTGATGCATCGTTGCAAGGGAGCGTGCCCTACCCTGGCCCCTTGAGGGACAGAGACTTTCTTTTTCTTTTTCTTTTTCTTTTTCTTTTTCTTTTTCTTTTTGAGACAGGGTCTCACCATGCAGTTCAGGCTGGTCTTGAGCTCACTTTGTAGCCCAGGCTGGTCTCAAATTTGCAACGATCCTCCTGCCTCACCCTCCCGAGTGATGGGATTAAGGTGTGCACCACCACGCCTGGCAGAGGGACAGAGACTTTCATTCAGCATCTTTAGGGCGCTCGTGGCAGCCACTGCAGATCCAGGCATCTCCTAACCTTGCCAGTAGAGATGCCTGGGGTCCTCTGCTGTAGTCCCTAAGGCACCCCAAACTCTCAAGGGCCTCCTTATCCCGCAGGGATCTGCACCTCCTGACCTTCGTTGTGAGGACCCCTCGACCCCAGGCTAGCAGAGCAAGCACTGTCTGCAAAAGAAGACAGAGTAAGCTGGACTTGGCTGCCACCATCTCCAGCTCAGGGCTGACCCTTCTTTCCTGTGACCTACCTCATACCACCCACATTTGCCAAGACCCTGGGACGTGCTGCCCTCTCTGACTTGTGGCCTGAGGATCTCTGATCTTGGGGGCAAGAAGCAAGTGACACGTTAAGCGTAGCCTCAGATCCATCAATCCTTTGTTCTTAAGCGAGGGACCTTTTAACGTATTTTCTAGGACTAAAAACGCTAGCTTCCCCAAGGGTGGGGGATGTTTGGGTTTCTGGGTAGAATCTGGAGGTACGCAATGGGCAGACCTCTCTGATCTCTGAGGGCAGACTGCGGTGTCCCTAAACTTATCTCGAAGACAGAGGTCATTTTCACTTCTCTGGGAGGTAGAATGAATGAATGAGTGAATGAACTAACAAACGAACAAACGGTGTAGGGATTTTCAGCAAGAGTTTTGAGCAAGTCTTCCAGGTGCCCACCTGACTAACTCTGAGGCTAGGAGCCAGGAAGGGATTAAGCCATCCCTGGATGGCATCACACCTTTGCCCACAGCCCTGTGCTGCCTACCTCCCTGTTCCAGTATGGGTTCATTTTCACTTGCCATCATTTGCTTTGACAGCCTCAGGCTGCCATTTTTCGGACCGTATCAACCCCAGCCCCACCCGGCGCACATGCCAGACTGGATCCAGCTACTCGCGTTAGAGCCCCAATTTCGTGTGTGTGTGGGGGGGCACAGCGTTTTCCTCCGCCCAGAATGCCCAGTGAAGGGGTACTATATTTATCCATCCCCATCATTCCGATGAGCACATCCAGACTCAGAGTTTACCGCTTGCCAAATACTGGCAGAGCGGGGATTCGAACCTTCACTCCAGAGCTCTGTTCGGAGTTTGTTACAAACAGAGCTTCTTCTATAACCCCACCCCGCCCGCAGCGCTGGAGATCATTTATTTCTCTCCCAGGCGGGGTCACAGCCTGTTTCCCAAGAGGCGCGTCCGTGTCGCCTTGGGCAGGTGCAGGGCTGGGCGGGTTTATAGGGCGGGGCGGGGGCGTTATCTCCTGACCGGTGGTGGGCCCGCACATCTGTTTATCTGTGAAGCCGCGCTGGATTGGATTTCCCGATGTTTATCTCCCTCGAAGGAGCAATGCGCTGAGGCTGCGGAGAGCGCAGCTGCGGTCCCAGCACTGATTGACAGGTCAGGAGCTCGCCTCCCGCCCTCCTCTGTCGGGGGGGGGGGCTCTGGGCTGCCCCCTGCCACCCAAATCCAAGAACGCTGCAGGTGAGCGGGGCAGGGGCCCAGGTGCCTCGGGGTTACTTGGTTGCAGGCGCGAAGACCTACTCCTCATTAGGGACTATTTACCTGTAGAGCTGGCAGTGTGGATCTACTGGGGCAGACAGGAAATAGGGGGAGGCCTAGAAGAGAGGGGTCCGGTGAAAAGATGGATGAAAGACAAGTTCATTTCCTAACCTGACCGGAGGCATCCTAGGGGAACCGAGAAAGAGCCCAAAGAGGAGGTCATGAGTCCATAGGCATGGCTACCTCAGCAGGCTGTGAAGGTCGGAGGAAATCAGGTTCTCAAAGTTTGTCTATCTTTCCTGTTTTCATTTAACAAGTTCAATGCAGAGAGGAATTTTTGGGTGTGCTTTACACACCTGGTTTATGGATAGATAGGTACTTCTGCCACAGCCAAAACCTATCCTTTGCAGTAGTGGTCTGGGCTCTGGAGCGATAGGGAACTAGACAATGCACATTCTACTGATACCAGTTGCTAAGATATCAAATTCTTTTTTTTTTTTCTGGTACTGGGGATCAAACTCAGGACCTTGGGCTTGCCAGGCAAGCACTTATTCCACTGAGCTACATCTCCAGCCCTGAAGGTCTCATATTCTACAGAAAGAACATGGCTGGCCTCATGCACAATTTGGCCTGGATCTGGGGATGGCCCTGTATTTTCAGTGATGAGATGCAGGCACCTGGATTTGTTGCCGGAGCTACATGTAATGGCAACAATCCCAATATAAATTGAAGTGTTTCAATGGATGAATGGTCTTGGGTGGACCTCCCTGGGACAAACCTCCACCTTCCCTGGCAGAATGGGTGGCACTCTCTGGACTGGAAGGCCAAAGGTTGTTCCAGAGTGCCAAAGGGTGGGATTTCCACAAATAGAGATGGGATTGCTGTGGGAGTCAAAGGTATGCTGTATCTTTATCCTGAAATGAATATCTAATGGTCCACAAATGCCCTCATGTTAGTTTCTTCACTTTTTATGCTTTCCTATGAAATCAGAGCATGGCTCTTAGATATCTTCATCAAATTTGAAACTACAGCTTCCATAGAAGGCCACCAGAAGCAAAACAAGGCTTCATCCATAGCCCAAGAGCATACAGTATGTTCAGCCAAGTGTTTGTGAATCTTTAGTGTAAACTGCCTGGACTCAGGTCTGGCTATTTCCATCTGGGACCCCTGCTGGGAGGTCCAAAGGCAGATATATCATCAGCTCCCTGATGGTGGTGAGTCGAGGTCAGGACTATTATACAATAAGCCCCTTTTCTAACAATGACTTGTTTTGCTTGATTAAGGCTTCAGGGTATAGAATCTGTCTCACTTGTGAGTTAGAGTGGCTCCTGTCAATAGTCACCATTAACACTGCTATTCACCAAGACTGAAGCCAGGGCAAGCATAAGGATTATGTATTCTCAGTGACCATGGCCAGGTGGACCTTAACCCCCTTCCTCCTTCCTTCCTCCCCTCCCTCCCTCCCTTCCTTCTTTCCCTCCCTCCCTCCCTTCCTTGACAGTGGAGCCTCACTATGGTGCATGCTATCCAGGAAGGCCTCAAATTCGTAGTGGTGCATCCTCCCAAGTAGCAAATCTTTATGTCTCTGAAGAGATCCTAATGGCCTCAAGAAGATACTGAACAGGTTAAGGCCAGATCTGGAATGACTTGAGGTGCAGTGTGGGACAGGAGAAGGTTAGTCCTTAGAGTGGCTGGCCAGAGGCAAGGGGAAGGCCCCTGGAGCCTTGGGGGGAACATCTAACTGAAGAGAGGGAAGCTGGCTGGAGAGGGGGCTGGGGAAAAGCTGAAGCATGGGCACAGAGCCCTCTCTGTCCTGCGAGCCTTGGGGATGTTTGCTTTTAGAAAGAGAGGCATGGAAATTGTCCTGGGCATAATTCCCAGCCCTGTCTGAGAGCTGAAGGCAGCGCTTTCTGTGTCCTTCATGAGGGCTCCCTGGGTGGGTCCTGGAAATCCCCAGGGGAGCCTCCCTTTGGTCCAGCTTTCCACAGGATGCTGGAGTCCCCCTCCCCCCCATTCAGACCACAGCATGGGCCTGGCTGTGGCTGCTCCCTGTGCTCCATCCTATTGTAACAGACCCCGTATTAGACCACATCCTTTCAGTGGGAACAAGACAAAGGCTGGGCTCCGAGGAGAGGCTTCTCTTTCTAAATATTTACCCTGTGGCCCTGATTAAGCACTAAGGCTCCCTTTGTGTGGGGCTGCAAGGCACAAGTCACTGACCCCCAGCTTACTGTGCTTGACATGGCAGTGGTCAGGCCTCTTTGTCCTCATCCCTGAATGAGGCAGGCCTGGAGCATTGCTCTGCCCTGCAGAGGCTAGGAGGCCTGCTTCAGACCTGTAGGCTATATCCCTTGGCTGACGCGAGAAGCTAGGATTTTTCCCAGGGCAGGTCCCTGGCTGGGAACACTTGGGAGGCAGGTGACAGTGGAGAGTTATTTTCATTCTTTATTTATATGGTCAATGATGGTTAAAAATTTCCACAAACATATTAGGGGTCCATTCCAGGGCAGCTTTCATTCTTTAAACATATGTGTATTGAGTATGTGATATGTGCAGGGTATTGTGCTTCCTTTCTGGGTCCTTAAAACCCAGCACCAGATGGTTACAGTAGCCTTAGGGACAAAATGTAGAATCACAGAACAGCCTAGGGAATGAAGAATCAGGTGGAGTGGGGTTCCTTTTCTATACTAGCAAGCTTCAATTCTTAGAATATCATTCCATGGAGTTCTGGCATCATATTCTAGGCAGGTTACAGCTTTTTTTTGGTAAGTGTTAGCAATTGAATCCAGGGCCTTCCCACTGAGCTATATCTCCAGTCCTTTAAAATTTTTTTCCTATTGAGACAGGGTCTCACTAAGTTGCCCAGGCTGTGTTTGAACTTGAGGTTCTCCTGCCTCACCCTCTCACAGTGCTGAAATTACAGGTATATACTACTGTGCCCAACCAAATGTTTGTAGAAGACATTTTCTGGAAAACTGCAAATCAGATTATTCTAAATTGAAACCTTGGACTTGATTCCTAGAAATGGCCTAGAAGCAGATCCCTAATGACTATGTTTAGTTCCCTGATGATGTGGATAACTGGAAGCAACCTAAAGATCATCCGGGAATCTTCCAGGGCAGGTTGGGGTAGTCATGGTTCCAGCTACTAACTCCAGATCACCTTCAGCCAGACATTATCTGAGAATACTCCAGGCACTGGTCTTGGGCTTGCGGAGACAACAGAAGCACTGTTTCTGACCTCAGGAACTGATGGTCTCTAGGCAGAGGCGGGCAAATGGACAGCCAGTGTAGTGAGAGGTAAGTCCTAAAGGAAGTTATGGAGGCTGAAGGATGTGAAGGATGCGAGGCAGGGGATGGATAAGTCCCAGCAAAGGGAACAGACTAGGGAAAGCCAGAAGTTACAGAAAGCATGACAGGGGCCAGGTGAAGGGTAGAACTCATAAAGAGGATAGAACTACAGAGGCACAGGGCAGTCTGGAATTTTATCCCGTGGAATTTTTATCCTATATTTCTGAGAAAGGTTTAATTAAAGACTTGCATTTTAATGCATGCTGATGACCTTTTGGAGCAGAGCAGACCGCAACAGGTGAGATCTGAGTCAAGGAGAGGAATGAGGTCGTTCTCGCAGGGACCTGAAGCCCAGGGTAGAAATCAGGGCTCATAGGATTGCACTGTCTGTGACCCAGGGACCTCTTGGGCTTACTGGAAGGAGAGTCTGACGTCCCTTCCTTGGGGGTCAGCATATTACTCCCGTGGAGGGAGGCCTTGGGGGACATTACTTTATGCAGTAGTAGAACACAGGAGAGCGAAGGCCTGGTTTGATGACTTTGTACCTCACGTCTTTGCCTGGACACGTTTTAGAAGAGAGCTCCGTTGCTCTGCTGTCCTGCTTCCTCC
This sequence comes from Dinomys branickii, assembly GCA_004027595.1. Taxonomy (NCBI): domain Eukaryota; kingdom Metazoa; phylum Chordata; class Mammalia; order Rodentia; family Dinomyidae; genus Dinomys; species Dinomys branickii. The sequence continues at coordinate 6,236 of PVLD010025107.1, read as the reverse complement.
CACTTGAAATGCTATTGAAGCCTTTGCGATGACCCTGTGGTCGTTTTTAGCATTTACGTTGTTTCTGGTTCAGGGCACCCTCGGGATAGACAGTGGTCGTGTGATTTGTTTCCCTTGTAGACCAGAGCCTGGGTTCCACCAATCTTTACTTTCTCTACCCATCTCATAGTAAAGGCTTTTTTGGGTGAGCACAGTAAAAGGATGATGTTCACAAATGGATTCAAGCACTATTTTCGAACCCTTTCTGCAAAGAAGGTACACACCACAAGTACTTACAAACACATAACCACCCACTCCACGTACACACCAGAGGACCGTCTTTCAGAATGGGATTTATCAAGTCAGTCTCATTGCAATCCACATCCCTTACTCCCCTGCCTGGAGTTTATAGCCAAGGAAGGGAAAGATGAGCCCTGTGGGTTTTCTTTTGAGTCAAATGACTCAGATCTCAGTTAGAAGGAGGCACATCTGTCATGCCCAGCCCAGGGATGTTGGGACAGCCCCACGGGGCCAGCCTGGCGATGTTGAACGAAGTTACTCCCTTTGAAGAAAGGTGAGAAACCCTCCATGTAACCATGCAGGGGCAGGTTCCCTGGTCTCCTGGAGCTCTTCTCCTTCTCCCGGGGCCCTTCTGGGCTCTCACTGTTGGGATCCTCCTAGCTTTTATGAGAGGCGGTGGCAGGGGAGAAGTGCCAGGTTTATGTGGTAGAGAAAATCTGGCAGCCCTAAATTTATTCCTGAATCGGCCATCTGTTGAGCATGTTTTCCAGGATTATGATACATCTTTGAGGAGGTAGGGAAAGTGAGAAGGTGAAAAATGGTGATTCCTTCTTAACGCTTCCTTGTGAGTCTGGAGTCATCAGAGAGGGAAATTAGCATCGTGAAGTCATTTGTGGCTTAGGGCCAGACCGAGTCTCAGGTCTATTTCTGCCACGTTTTGACCCTGTCCTTTGGTCTGTGTCCATCTAAAATGAGAACAAACATGCCAGCTTTTTACATAATGCTCCAATGAGTCACTGTATACAAGCAGGGGGTTTTATAAACTGCAGAGTGAAATACATCTGCCATTTGTTGATGGTGAAGCAAACCCTGAAGAGCCAGCATTAGACTAGGACTGAATACCCTGCTGCTGTGGGACTTTGGTACAAGATATTACCATAGCTTTTTCTCCCAAGCATTGGTGGCAGGGGAGCTGGGATGCCGCTTTGGAAGCTGACCTTTGGTTATCAATTAATTACAACCCACTGATTGCCGAAGGGGGGAGGGAAGGAAGGAAGCCTGCACCTGCTGCAGTGGGGTGAATGTGTCCCCACCCCCAGCCCCAGCATTCTGGCTTGGCCTCGGGGTCTGCCAAATGTCTTTTCTCATAGGAAAAAGGACGAGCTGAGCATGGCTTCCATCTGAGTCCCAGCAGGAAGCACAAGGTTGAATCAGATGTCCCAGCCTTCTCTTTCCTCTCTCTTTGTAAATACTTCAAATGTGGAAAGGAAAAAAAAAAGCCCTGTATTCCCTGTCCACACCCTCCCACCCCTGTCGCCCAGGGACAACCAACCATTCTGGTTTGCCCAGGACTATAAGGGTGCTTTGGGTGCTGGATTTTAGTACTGAAACAGGGACAGTCTCAGGTAAACCAGGACAGAGGGTCACTCTACCGCCAGGTCATTGTGCATACTGTTGATCCCTCTTGGCTTAATTGCTCAGCTGGTCCCTTCATTTACTATAGGAGAAACAAGTTCCACCCACCCCTTTACCCCTAGACAAGGAAACTCACTATGGTAGGTATCAAGGAGCAGATGGTTGGTAAATGGTGCTCTTTGTGTAATTTAAGGTGATATACATAGGTCATGGTAAAATGTGCTGAAACATCCAAGACCCATTAAATGCATAATTCATGCAAAAATAGTGAACTCTAAGGATGTTCAGGCAGTATTACCTGAAAAGAAATAAAAACTACAAGACAAAGCAGGTATATGTTTACCTGTTTTTCTAAAGCAGTAACTGGTAATGTGTAGTAATTGAGGTTAACAAGCTTGGGGTAAGCAGACGTATGTGTGAGGAAGGGAAGCGCTTGGATTTTACAAGTTGATTCTCATTTGATACTTTCCTCTCCCACATATTTGCAGTGTCACTTCGAGCAGGTATTTCACCATCCCCAGCCTCAGTTTGCTACAAAATGAAAAGCTGGCTACAAGGTTGTTTTGAGAAATAAGTAGCACACCATCTGTGATGTGCTTGGCATGATCCCTGAACATAGAAGAGATTCAACACCACAAAATCCCTTAAACTCTCAGAAACTGTAAATAAGCTTAGGAAATTTTGCTCTCTTTATGTATGCTTTTCTAATAGTTTTTCTTTTAGCATGTTTTGTAATACTGGCCTTACATAGTAAGATACCATAAGATATATCTAAGTTATGGCACAAAATGAAAACTCAGAACCTTATGAACCAACCTAAGAGCCAGACCATTTTTTCCCCAGGGCTTGCATAGCAGGTTACCATGTACTGAATGGCATACAGTAACAGAAATTTATTTTCTCTTTCACAGTTCTGGAGGCTAGAAGTCCAAACTCAAGGCATCAGCAGGGCTGGGCTTCCTCCAAAGGCTGTGGTGGAAAGAACTTCTTTGCCTGTTCCAGTTTCTGGAGTTTTTTTCTGTGGTAGCCTAAACTCCAGTGTCTGCCTGTTTTCATGTTGCCTTTTCCCTATGTCTGTGTCTCAAACTCCTTGTTCTTTTAGAAAGATACCAGTCATAGAATTTGGGGCTCACCCTAAATCCAGGAGGATCTCAGCCAAAGATCTTTAACCATATCTTAAAAGATCCCTATTTGCAAACAATGTCACAAGCTCAGTGCTGGGATTCATTTTTCTGAGGGTACACTAAAACCCATGACAATCATTACTGGTGAGTTTTCCCATGGACCCTTATGTCTTCTCTCTCTGTCCTGCTTTCTTTTCATTCAGAACAACATTTTAAAATTGATTCACATTGATATATATGGTTGTAGTTCATTCATTCTTGGTGCTTCACTTGTGTATTTGTAGTTTGGTGAATTTATCTGTTCTGAAAATGAACATCTGCATTATTTTCACTTTGGAGCATCATAAACAATGGTTCCTTTACTTATCTCCTGGTGCTCAAGTACAAAATTATCTCTAAATTCTATGAGTAAGAATTAAAATACAGGCCCCAGGTAACTGGTAAACAACATTTGGTAAGCTAATGTCACATTGCTTTCCAAAGTGATGGTACTAATTTGCATTCTCGTAAAACAAAGTCAAGTGTTCTCCATTCTCAAAGAGTGTTTTTTTTTAGTTCAAGAAGTGTGAAAATGTTGAGACATGTCTTCTCTGTGGTGATATTGGTGACAGGATCTCATTTTCCTTCATGATTTTTCTGTCTAGCAGATTACTTCTGGTGGGTCTCTGCCCTCAGAGAGAAAGCCCTAGAGCTGACAGTCTCACCTGCTTCTGGCTGTGTATTCTCTGCCTACTCTACAAATCCATCTTAATGGGTCATTAGAGGTGCCTGGAAACTGTAATTATGGTATAGCCTTTCACTGGCTTACAATTGAAGGCTGTGTTTTCTAGACGCCCAAATCAAGTCTATTGTGGAGAGAAGCATCTAGGGAAAGTTTGCATACGATATAGTCAACAAGTATAAAAAGTTCCTTACCTTTAGCATGGGGACCACTTACTCTGAGGTGAGCAATGTGGATATTTCCAATCACTAGTTGAAATAGTATATATCAAAACCAGCAGAGTGGATGGCATGGCACTGCCCCTTGGGAGTTTTTGTACAATGGTGTATTCTGGGGACCTTTCTCTGTGTGTGTAGCAAGGAGGATGACAAAGCATTGTATGTTACAGTTGGATCACAGAGTCACTGTAGGTGAAGGAAGAGGAATAAAGTCAAGGGTCCCAATAAATTCCCTTGATTGGGGAGGGGAGGTCAGGTAGGAGACAGGACCAGCCTCTGCTGTCAAGCAGGCCTGAGGGAGAGCTCTGTGTTATTTTGATTGCCTGGCCACCTGTCTTAGATCACACTCCCTGAAAACAGCCTGGATCAGGGATTCTTAAGCAAGTGATTTGAATGTTCTGGGTAAAACTGGGGCAGGGCGCGAGGACACCAGGATGGATATGGGTAGGAGCTAGACAAAGAAGTGGGCTCAGCCTAAATCCAGCCTGTCTAACTCCATAAGATGCTTTGCTACGTGAGTGTCCCTCAGCATGGTCCCACCTTGGACCTGCATTGATTGGCCATTGGCTGCCCAAAGGAAAGGATTAGTTACTTGTGTTTTCCCTGGCTGTTGTTAGTTGAGTAAAATTCTGTTAGCAAGCGACACTCAGAGCAGCTGATGTGATTATTATTCGGGCTGGGGAAGGATCTGTCATCATAGGATGGAGATTTGCTTTGTGAAAATTGTACTATTCTCAGATACAACTGGAGATAAAACTCCAACTCCTGCCCTCCCCAGCTCCTCCAGGGTAGGAATCAGAAATGCAGATACAGGAATTAAAGCAAGTGCCCTTCATCCTTCCTCTCTTTCTGTTAGAAGGTCTCAGTCACTCCATGATGCATTATGATTAGGGTGGGGGCCTCCAGTTGCCTCATATATTAGTCTACTTCCTTGCCTCCAAAACCCCACCTGTCTCACTTTTTCCTGGACCAGAAAGACCCTTGGAACGATGCTCTCTGTAAGGTTTTAGCCAACCAGGCAGGGCTTCCTATTTTTGGAGTTTTGGCAGAATGTGGCCACGATCAGCTAAGATGCTGGCTAAACTCAGGCAAACAGACACTGCTCTAAGAAAGTCAGCCCTAGGGAAAGGGTAGCTGGGAAGAGCAGGAGGCTCTGCACTGTAGGCAGTGGACAGGACTGTTGTTATTTTGATATAAATGATCTCTTTGATCCACACACTGTTAAGTGACTTGGGAAAGAAAGGGTATAAGCAAGGCATAGGGTAGAATCAGGAAGGATCTGCTAGTTTGCCCCTCATCTCACATACTCCCTTTTTCTTCTTTTCCTGACTCTGCATCCCTTATCAAATGCCCTCAAAGAGCATAGGGCCAGGGATCATGGTGAGACCTGAGGAGGTGACATTAGAACATAGAGATGAACAGGGGTGGGAATTCAGTAGGAAAAGCACCCTATTCCTGCATTTCTGCTCTGAGGAGACATCCCTTTCCATGAAGGTCCCAGGTGAATATGGGGGCAAAAGAAGGTGGTGCATGTTCTCTTTTCTTCCTATTTTGGTAGGAAATTTAAGCTTTGCCCCTCACTTTGTTCGCAACTGCTGATACAGCTATTTGCTTCAGCCAGTACAGCAGAGTTGAGTTCAGTTTTTGTGCCAGGGTGCAAGGATCACCCCCAACCCCACATCCCCCCACCCTTGTCTGCTGCCAAGGGCAAGTTAGCAGTCACTGACACTCTTGTTTGCAGAGAACTCACCCATGCCTTACAATGAAGCTTTCTTTTCTCTCTCCAGGCCACTCCCTGGTGCAAATCAGAGCAATTGAACTAATGTTGCTGAAGCTGCCATCGCTCAGTGGCTGTGTTGATGCCTACAAGAGTCTGGAATGAGCTGGAGCAGATGCTGCCCACTCTCCCACCCAGCAGACCTCCCAGAATGTACAGTTAGATGTGCCAAGGTTGTTAGGACACTTTCTTAGCTGCAGCTGGAAAAGTCTAATCCTGGAGGGCAGAAAAGCCCACACCTTGGGAATGCTGTGTGCATAGGGAGGCAGGGGCTTAGGAAGAATGGGCTTTGGAGGTCTTCATCATCAGGGCCACAACCTCACACCATGGACTGTTCCAAATGTGAAGTCCTGATGAGCATTGGCAGAGAGTGAATCATCATGCTAGGGGACCGGGAGGCTACTTGTCATAAGGGTTTGTGAGGACCATGTGGGAAAATGCTGGAAGGCACTTGGAACATTTTAAAGCCCCAAATGAGTACAGGGCTGTGGTGTTACCTTCTTCTGATGGATGTCACAAGTAGCGTGTGAGCTGAGGGCTGGGGTCAGCAGCTTGGCTTGACCTGCGTATGTTGCCTTGGCACTAGGTAATCCCTGTGAGATGGTCAGGAAAGGCTTCACAGTAGAGACAGAGGCACGGATAGCCAGACCGAGGGTGTTGGCCACTGGACCAGAGTTGTGGAGATGAGAAGAGGTGACCGAGGAGGAGGAGTGAGAGCTTGTCTGGAAGTCCTCCTCCTGAACACAGAACTTCAAACGCAG
>PVLD010025106.1:0-24276 GCA_004027595.1 Dinomys branickii | reverse complement strand
AGACTTCTTTTTTTTTTTTTAATTTTATTTTAAAGACAAAAGAATGGAGACATATGAACCAGAAAAGCCATAAACAATACAGAAAATACAAAGTTATACAGAATATAGTAGGGAATTAGAACTGGATGTTGTATTACATAGTTATCTTCACATTAGTTAACACAAAAACATTAAAGAAAATACCAAATTATAGATAAGACAGTAGGGGATTTGCACTGGATGCTGTATAATATAAAGTTATCTTCATTTCTGCTAATACAAAAACGACTGAGGAAATACAGAATTATAGAGAACATTTATGCTAGCTTTCTCAGCAAGTTGTTATTTGTATATAAAAATGCTTTCATTTTTGTTTGCTGATTTTGTTGATCCTGCATCTTTACTAAACTCATTTATCAGTTCTGAGTTTTTGATGGAATCTGTAGTAAACCATACCTTTTGAATAGCTTCATAACTGCGCATCATGCGGATATGCTTTTGTGTGCCTGACCATAACGTGCCACGTAGTCACTTAGATCATGTTCAGTTTGCAAAATAAGGAATTAAAAAAAGAGTATATTTTTAATTAATACAGTCTCCCTGCTCCTCCCTCTGTTGGTGTAAATTTAGGACAGGTAAAATATAAGAAATTAATAAAAATTATATAATCTCATTATAGTATTATAGACTTAATATCAAGGTATATTGGCTTTCAGGATATATTTTTATTAGTTCATGTTTTACAAATTTATGTTAATATTATACACTTAATTTTTAGTTTTTATTTGAACACTAGGATTTTCCAATTAATTATGACTGTCTTGTACAGAGATCATTACAACAACTGCACAGTGCTGTGCTGAATGAATAAATATATCATTCTCTTCTGCTGTTGACTTCAAGGGTGAATCCAGTATTGAAAAATTGTAAATAATGCATTTTTCTCTCCATAATTTAGATGTTTTCCTTTATTTTTACTGAATGAACATTTGAGAGGAAAGTTCACAAAGAATATGTGTATCAAACCCCAGTAACTGCCAGCAATCAGGGAAGAAGTTGTTATTGAACAGGATGCAGTGTGTTTTTAATGAATATGTGAAATCAGAGAAGAGCTGGTCTCTCAACTAGTTTTGCAGGCGGTTATTTAATGTACAAAGTTATTTGACTTTATAGGATTTATAAGTGCTTTTCTGGAATAGGAAAATATCACCTGTCTCACTAATTGTGAGTGAATATCTGTTAATTGAAAAAAAAAGAGTACATTCTTAGAATACCAACACATCATTTTGTCATTTCATGATTTTTTATCCAAACTGCAGTCAGTGTCTCTGGAAATCACACGGAAATGATTTTCGTGATCATTTGTGGCTAGTCTTGATCAGCTTATTCAGTTACAAGGCAATAAATGATTACAGAGATTGAAAATTGTAGCTTGTTAGAGGGGAACAAGAGATGGGAGGCTGGAGGAGGGGAGGGGACGTGGGCACAAAAGGGGCTAAGGAGCATTGTGTACTGGTACCAACTCCTAGTGGTGAGCATAATCCTGTGTTCCGCACACATGTGCTAGTGAAAGTAACAACTGAAGCAACTCAGTAAAGATGCAGTTGTAGCTCATTAATACGTGAAAGAAGTTTAGAGGTTATTTCAGTTCAGTGGACCCCACCTAAGGTGAGGACACCGTCACAAAGCTGAGAGGCAGCTTAACTAGGACAGCAGAGAAATAGCTTAATGTTGAAACCTCATATTTTCTACTTCTTTTCACTCTGCCATGCTGCTGACAGAAGTATATTAATAAAATCAACTTCCCGAACCCCATATTTTTCTCATTTTGTTTAACAAATGTAGAATGTTTCTTTAATGAAAACATGTATCTAATCAGAGACTGAATTTAATCCAACTTTCCGATTGTTAATAATTAGTGGCGTGAGTGTGAGGGAGAGATGATGAGTGTTTTTACCCATTGTGTTAACATAGTTATTACCAGAATCTTTCGTGTGCTGTCTTGCTTTATCATTATTATCAGCAGAGTGCTAAAGGTCTTCATAATCATTTCCAGAACCACTAGATCCTACTCTGACTTTGGTTAAGTCTGGGTTCTGGAAGCTACATTTTCAAAAAGGGAGCTTGAAGAGTAAAGTGTGGCATGTGGGCCAAGTTTTCTGCAGGGAAAATGGTGAGTGATTGAGTGGCGCAGTGACATCCTGGGTGAGGACAGCATTCATATTTATGTTGGGAGAGGCTGCTGAATGGAATGGAGTCCTTTCTTTTCCAGTTTAGAGGTAACAGAATTTTATGTTGGTGAAAATAGAAAGACATCCAAGAGTCCAGAGCAGAAAATCAGAGGTCCAGTGCATTCGATTCCAGCAGAGGTGAAGAATGAGGATTTTAGCCTATGCTGTCATTCCCCTCTCCTGGGTCCACAGCCACGTTCAGACAGCACTGAAGAACAGGCTTCAAGGAATAGCGGCGGGAAAACGAGCATCAGAAATTGGGCGGACTAGGATGTCATTCCAGGTCTATGGGTCTCTGACCTAGGCAAGGTCAGTTCACCTGTGAAAAGTTTGGACAGCTCAGAAGTTTCCAAAGTGAGTGGTTCCAGCTCAGTATAGGAATAACTTTTCAGAACACAGTGTTAAAGCTGTCTTAAGCATGGACTCAGGAATCAATTACTAAGGATGTTTGTGAAAATAGTGCAACAAGGAAAAGCCATCTGAGAGAATGTGAGTAAAACATTCCATGGCTCTTTGATTGCAAAGGTGAATATAAAACTAACAACATTCAGTTGAACACTTTTTTCCATCGAGTAATATGCTAAAATTATTTTTGACTTATAAATGACACATAAAATACGGCAGTATTGATGGAAGACCTGGTTAGTGCTAATGTGACTCAATTTTAATCAATATGTTGATTAAAATATCCATCAAAATGAGCAAAACTATTCACAGCACGGATTCTTTTTCATTGACCACACTGTTGGGTTGAAAAACTGTAGTTAATATTTTTAAACTTCCAGAAGTATAATGCTAGAATGTGCATGGGATTATTGAGTGGAAGGGAGATTAGGAAGGAAAAACATCTAGCTCATACTTTGTAAGCTACTTGTATTTTCTTTCACATTCATCTTTGAGCCTATGATGTTGTTTTATCATAGCCAATGTCCATGTTACAGTAATAATACAGTAGTAATGAGCACTTGCTGAGGTTTGTTCTGTTCTGTGAACCATTTAATATACTTTAATGGGCTCAGTTAATTTCTCATACAAGCATATTAAGAGGGTACAATTATTATTATTAATTATTACTATTGTCCCTGACTTAGAGATAAGGACACTGAGGCACAGAGCAGAAACACAGCTTACATAATTGGCAGGAGAGGTCCTACCTTGGGTTCTCTTGTGTTCTAATGACTTAATCACCACTAGGAGTTTCTCTCTGCACCACACACTCTGCCTTCTGGAAGTGTTCTATACGTGGTTTTATTTCAGATGACACTAGTGAGATAACTGAGGCTCAGGACATCTTAAGAATGAGTCCACTGTCACCTAGCCAACAAGTTTCATAGCTGTGAACCACTAATTCCAAAGACCATGCTGTGATCACCACTTACACATCTTTGGATGTGTCTTTTGTGAAAGCAAAGCAAACTGTATATTAAAAACCAGATCCCACTTAATATAATATTATGGACTTATGGAAGAGAGAGATTGCAGAATGTCTGAAAGTGCATCTTGAATAAACCCACACCAGCATCCTGAACACCACCTGTGCTATGCTCAGCTAGCTTCTTAGCATCATTGAGGTTAAAGACCCAAACTTCTGCACAGAGGTGTTCTGTGCTCATCTTATGCTTTAGCTGCTTCCCAAATGTCCTAACCCTCACACACATCTGCAGTTAATCTAAGTCATGTTATTTTGTTTTATTGTCTGCAGAGCGTTTTTCACTGTTGAAAATGACCTATCTGTTCCTGACCAAAAATAGCTTAGTGAGAACAGAGAGGTTGCTGGTTTTATTTACCGCTCCATATAGTTGAGTACCTGGGACCCAAAGCTTACCCTAAAAATTTTAATCAAATTTTGCTTACCCTCATTATTACAAAATAACAATTACAGAAATTTTTTTCTGACTAGTGTTTTGTGTCCTGCCTTATGTTAACTACCCATTTGCAAAGTATATATCTTACAGTACATTTGAGAATAGTTCTAGCTACTCTTGGGCTAATTTTGCCAGGTAGCCATTTTTGTGGACTCATTGCTGACTTTGGTGATAATATCAGGTTCAAGATTGTGCACAGGCCTCACTTATTTTATAAGGAAAAAAGGAGAGCTCCAAATCTCCTATAATAGAACAGCTAAGCCTTTTCCAGGAGAGAGACATTATCAGCCCTGCATCCCTAACAGCTGCTTTTGAAATGAGCCTTAGTCAGCTTTCCATCAATGTGGCAAAATACCTGAAAAGTAAACTTGTAAGAATGGAGTATTTCAATTTTGCATGCTAATAGCTGATAATCTGAACAACTACTTTGAAGACAATAATATGCACTATAACAACCATTGGTGAGTTCCTACCTACCATCTTGTCTAATGAAATTCTGTATCATTTCTAATGATTTTTTTGTTTATATTTTTCATTCTCTTTAATGGTTTGATCAATCTTGTATTCTTACATCTGGTCATCTGAGCACATTCTTCAAAGATAATAATATGTAATAGAACAGCCACTGTTAATTCCTAGTATTTTGTTCTGAAACCCTGTATCATTTTTATTGTTTTACTTTATTTTGTTTTTGTCTATGTTGTTGGTATTTTACTATTGTTCTTTTTTATTATTATTCTCTTTAAGATAAACAAAGAATGTGGTGTTTATTTTGGCTCATAATTTCTGAGCCTTCAGCCCATTCTCCCCATGGTGACTTTACTTCATCCCTTTGGGCCTGTAGCATCACAGCACATCATGGAGAGAACACAACCTCTCATGGTGGCTGGGAAGCAGGGGAGGGCAGGGTTCCAATAGCCTCTTCACACTAGGCCTTGCCTCCTAAAGGCTCTACTGCCTCTTGGTAGCACAACAGGCTGGGGCCAATGCTTCAGCCCACAGGTCTTCTGGGGCTATTTACAATCTCACCATAACAAAAGATGTTGTGTAGAACAGTGACAGTTATGTTATAACAAATATTTTGTTACATCCTCATATTCTTAAGGGCTCTCTTGGGGCAGATAACATTTGAATATTGATTGTTGATATTTATTGATTCCAAATCCATACAGGAGTTTATTTTCTTTATTGGTAGAGGTCTAACCTCCACAAAGAGGTGTCCTAGCTAATTTTAGTGTAAGCTTCTTTGAAAATAAGTTTTATATTTGATTTTCTGTATCGCTAAATGCCAGTTGACATGTTTCTGAGGCTTTTATTGATTTGCTTTTGAGATAAAGAATAATCTTAGGAATAACTTAGAACCATCAGAGAAGATTTGTGCCTCTCTTAAAGTGATCTGATTGTAACTAAGTTAACAAACACGCATTTGGTCTCTTCCATGGGGAGTAAGGTGCAGCAGAAAGATACTCCTTAGAATCCTTAACTCAACTACTTTAAATGTTACTGACCTGGAGTATTAAGCAATAAGCAAACAATCAACTAAAACAATAAAAAAATCCCAACACACCACACAGGACAAGGAAAAACACTTCTGCATTCTCTAAGTATTGGAAAAGATATGCAGGAATAAAAGTCCATGTTTTTAAGCCATAAAGTGTTAGCTAATATCTCTTTAAGGTAGACTAGAATTTTTAGGTTTTCAAACAGATATTCTGATTCTAAAAGGGGAAACAGGCTCACTAAATTAAAAATGTGTTGCATTCCCTAGGCTGTTTCAGAAGTGGCAGAGCCATTTATAGCTTCTAATAAAATCTAAGGTAAAAATGCAATTTACTGTTTCAGTGCAACCCTATCATAACAAAAGATCATTATTACCCTATCAGCAATTATAGACCTCATGAAAAACTTAATTTCTAAGACTGCATCAGAGCTAGAACACTAGTAATGTATTTTCTTGATAAGCATGTTACTACAATTTCCACTTAATATTTTTGGTGACTATACATTGAATATTATCAATGTTATTGATTTTACAACTTTAATTTTTTCAACCAGAATTTTGACCAGTAGGTGGCCTCGCTTCACAATACTGCAGAATTCATTCATTATGTCTAAGTGAATAATGGGATGCTGCTACCCAGCCTGGATAGCTGATCTGTCTCATAAGCAACAAATAAAGAGATCTGGAATGTCTTTCCTGGGGTTAGAGACTGCTGCTTCTGCTTGGGACCAGCCAGTGGTCCTTGAGTTTCCATTGCTGTGGAGAAAGGCTGGCTGTTCATTTGGGAGGCCGAGGCCCTGTCCTCTCCACTCCATTCATGTGATACATTAATAGCTGAATAAATGAAACCCAAACTCACCTATTTGATTAAGACTTCTGAAGGAACATGACTAGAGTCTCCCACTGGACTTCTTCTTGTGCAGTTTCAATTCATCATTTACGCTCTGCGAACAACGTTGAAGGCTTACATTATAGATTTGAAAACTGAGGTTCAGAATGTAAATAGATAATTCGTGGCAGGGGCAAAATTAATGCAAATGATTGACTCTAGATCTTTTCTATTCCTTCCATTGCCCCCTCAGTAACAATTAACTTTGTGACCTCTGTGCAAGGTGTTATTGTCTCACACTTTATTCTAGAAAATTGTAGGATTGTATGTGCAGCTTTTAGCATTTCTTCTCTTTTATCTGCATTACATCCGAGGAATTTGAGAACCTTGGGAAGTTTCTACAATGTGAGATAAGCAGATATGTTAAGTGAAACAATTTAGAGTAGATAGGGGCTTAGCCTTTCTGGCCTAGGAAAGCTGTTCTGAGCCTGGGATGCCTGCCTTTAAGTTGGTAGATACTGAACAAATTCAATATCCTTCATTTACATCAATTTCCCCATCTGTAAAAGTAGAATGATGCTTATACCTGTTGCTTGCAGTGATGTATGAGTTAATCTATTCAGTGACTGTTTATTGAGCACCTAGAACATACTGGGTACTCAACAGTGAATTAATCGAATTATGTGCCCCCTGGCAGTTAACAGATAAATAAGCTATGTCAGAAAATGATAAATGCACTGTAGAAAAAGAAAGTTAGAGCAATAGAAAGAGGTTGAAGTAGAGGGATGGTGGAGGGTGTGGGGAGAATATTTTTATAAGGTGAGTAGAAGTTTCCTTTATATGGTGACCACTGAGCAAAGATCTGGAAAAAAGATATTGTTGAGAGAAGTAAGAAAAGCAACAGGAAACCAAACAATTATGTGTCGAATACCTTGGAAGATGGCTGCTGCAGGAAGATGCAAGCACTTCCAGATGCTCATTTTAAATCCTGGAATGTCAGCTCCCTGGGAGGGGACATCTCTGTGTTGCTCAGTGATGCATCACTAGTCACCACAGCGTATTGTAGAGTCTCAGCACAATTCACCTGAGGCCCTGCAATGTCTGGCTCTTGATGGCTGTGGCAGTGTGTGGAGTAAGAAGATGTCCCAGAAAGCTTGAGTGTAGAGTAGGATCCCTGGCTACAGTCACCCGCCCCACCTTACCAGAATGTCATCAAAGGGCAGACGCAGAGGCTGTGTAGCAGGGGCCTGATGTTTGTAGTTTCACAGAAAGCATGACCCTCCATAAAGATTTCCCTTAAAAGAAGCTACATAATGTACAGAAAATGGCACAGGTTAGATCCTGATACCTGAAGACATGTCCAGGGTTCTTAAATATCCTGGCAGGAGACATAGGGAGAGAAGTTGATGGGGAATTTTAAAGCACTCAATACCAGTCCTGTTACAATTCAAACTTTCAATTCTTCATGGTATGACAAATCACGTAGAGCTGGCTATGGCAGTGTTCTCCTATAATCCTAGCATTTGGGAGGCTGAGACAGGAGAATCATGAGTCCAAGGCCAGTCTGGGGTAGAAAGGGAGTTCAAAAGCAGTATAGACTACATAGTGAGACCCTGGCTCAAAATACTGAGAGAGAGACACACACACACAGAGACATAGAGAGACAGAGAGACAGAGAGCTGACCATGGCAGGCTATTCTTCAGAGACTGAAATGAACTTTCCTTCTGTTTACTCACTCACATATTACTCATTAGCCAGTATGTGGACCTAGCCTTTGATTTGCAAGATATAGAGCTTTGTGTGTGCTGTTTCTAGTTCCACATCTTCTTCAGCCAGGAGTCTGAAACCTATTACTGTTTAAATGTCATGTCTTCCATGAGGTCTATACTGCTTTATTTGGGAATGACTCCCTCTAAAATAACATGAAGATCCAGCACCTACTCAACTCTGAGAGTGTCTGGTAAAGCCATGTGATGTATAAGGTGTTCTCTTAAGTGGGTTTGCTCTGATTTACTTAGTGGACATTTTTTCCCAGATCTCAGCTAGTGTGAAAAACCCTAACAGATTATCTATTAGAAGCCTCACCACAGTTTGCCCAGAATAATTGCAAGTCTTAGAAACACTAACTCAAGGATGCCAGATATTTCACTAAATTTTCAATTCAGTTTTGCTAAAATGCAAACATCCTTGAAACTAATAAACAGAAATAAGCTTCCAAATGCCTCCAGAAAGGCAAAATACTTGGAAAAGAAATGAAAGAGAAAGACACCCTCTAATTGCAACGGCACATTTTACGGTCAATAAAGTATTCTATATGCTATGCAGCAGGGGTATTTCAACTGAGAGTCAAATAAAAATAACTGTGCGTGTGATAGCTCAGAGAAAAGTTTCTTTGCTCAGCAAGAGATAAAAAACCTCAACTGTTTCCAGCTTGGCACATTTGATGAATTGCTTGCACAAAGAGAATGAGTGGGTTTAGTCTAGCTAAAACAAAACAAACTAAATGAGCTCCTAGTAGGAGACTGCTCGGGAACTCGAAAGCCACTAAGAAAACCATTTCAAATAGTTTGTGACTATTTAGATGCAGTCTTAACTGTAAGTCGTTACCTGTTGACCCCAGAAAATTTTCTTCCCAGGATGAAATAGGACTTCTTTCTGTCTGTCTTTTTTATTTCTTCCCTACTAAATGTGCATCTGTCCTGGCCATGAATATCTCTTCAGCATGTACATGTACTGAATTCTGAGGCCTGCACTTGTCCATATCTCTTTCTTTAAAGCGGAAAGACACCCCCAAAATGATAAACAAAGTCTCGTCGAATCTCAGAGGATGCGACACAGAACAGCCGCGGGGAGCGGACAAAAACAGCTGATCTATTAATTTGGATTTGGGTCTCGGAGGAGGAGGAGGATTATGCCATCTGCAGAACAATAGGGTTTTTGTCTATTTAGTTGCCTTGTCATAATTTTACTTGAAACCTGGAGTCCATTCGCTTCTTTCACATTGTACCGATCCACATAATTAGTAATTGATAGCTCAGACGTTGCATTAATACCTCTCCTCTCTGAGCCTCCTCCTCTTCACGGTTCTGTTTGCCTTTTTCTATCCATATGTTCAGCCTCAATTGTAATTCCTTGTGAATTTAAATGGATCTGGGCATCCCGGTTACACTTATGGCAAGCACACATGTCCCTCTCTGAGAAAAAAGATCAGTGCATCTACTTTTCTTATAGCTTTTTATTAGGAAGACATTTTCAAATACAAAAGAACAGGAGCAGTGTAATAGAGCTCACATACCTTTTACATAGTTTCAACAATTATCAGCAGTTCGCTGATCTTATTTTAGTTATTATTTGAGAGGATGCTACCTAAAGCAAGTGACAGATATAGTGCTTATCTCCCACTCCTATGCCTTCATCTCAGATGATAAAAATATATTTTCACATAATCTCATTACATTACTACACCTAATGCGATAATACTATTTTAGTACAATTCAATGCTCAGCCCATATATCCATAATCACTTTTTCTCAGTTGTTTTAAGATTTCTTTTTATGATATGATCACGGTCCAGACAAAATCCTTACATGGTATTTGGCTATTGTATTTTCTTAATGGACGAAGTTTATTCTCTCTCCTATTTTTTTAGGTCACTGAGAACTGGGATACTTGTTCTATATCCTACGCATTCTGGCTTTGCTTAACAGTGTACTCCAGGTGTCTCTCCCCGCAGCCTTGCTGCCTTCTCCCCCATACAGTGTCCACTAGAGCAGATTCTCTACAGTTTTGTGAAGTCTGGAGATTCAACCAGGCAACTGTGGAGGTGTGAGAAAAACAAATCCATTATCCTCCCCAGAGCTGCCATCCAGGAAAATGCTCTCTGACTTAATTTCCAGCAGTAGAGAGGACTTTCCCCTTTCACCAAAGGAATGGTTTTAAGTAGCATAGGCAACTTCTCATCAAACATGGAGGTCAGATAAGTGCATTTAATTCTGGGCTTTTGATTTTGCCTAATGGGTTGCAGTTTGGGGTTCCGGGCTGAAGTGTTTGAGACCATATCGGAGAGGTGAAGTGTTAACATCAGCAGCCTGCCTTCCAGTCCTTCACATTACAACCTACAGATTTCCCTGTATTTCACTGTTGAGCATTTGGACAATATACTTTGAAAAAGCAGTAGATTATTAGGGCTTTTTAGGATAGTACCATGGTTTAAAAATGCTTCTATCTTACAAGAGCACAGAATAGAAAGCATGATGTATAGAAAACATCCACGTAATGTAATACATGGTCCTGGTAAATTCTGAGCATGTTGCTGCCTTTAATTTGAAGATATAATCCATTAATTCAGAGGATGTTAATGCTTCACTTGATTAATAATCTAACCATAGCTAAGGTTGGCCTCTACATTTTGATCCCAGTCTGGTGTCAAATCCAGAGGGAAGGTGGGGAATCTGACAGAATCCAGTGCTGATTTAATCTCAGATCAAGTAATGAAAATCCCTGAGCTTGGAATCATGGTGAATATTTACCTTCATCTTACTCTTTCTTTCTGCTTCTATGCTCCATATTCCTGAGTCAGTCACATTGTGCAGCCCTAGAGAATGCATGAGGCCTGAAACTTCTGTGAAAAACCATGTAAGATGTCTTCTGACTGCCTGCTTCCAGACTACCCATAAACTGGATGTTTAATGATGAGCCAACAGACTTTCTTTAAATGAAAATGATGCCATAAACGTTTGACTTGTAAGATACTTTAGAGTTTACAGGATGTATCTAAAAATACTATGTATACAATTTATGGATAATTTATGTATCCATAATAGAGTTATATAATTTAATCTTAAATATAATTTAATCATTAAATAATTATCCTTAGATATCTGGCAATTATCCTTAAATACTTGTTTTAAACAATAATTTTATATATAATAAGCAATAAAACATGTGGAACCTAAACAGATTTTAATCCAATCAGACTCTACCCAGTTTCAATCACTTTATGCTAGTTATATGCTTAGAAGGTGACATCAGAGTGGAAGACAGAGTCCAAGTCTCAAGTTAAGATGGAGAAATTTAGACTCTGAGTGTGAAATAACAAAGAAAGTAAAAGAGGACACTCAAGCAGATACCTTTGCGTGTGTGACACAAAGGCAGGCCCCGGCCACTTCTTCCCCAGTGGTACAGAAGAGTGAGAGAACTCTATCCCATGACATCATGGCAACATGGTCTATGTGGAGGGCAGTGGCAGGAGCTGGCCAAATGAGAAAACATCTAATAAGTAAATCCAGGGACCCAGGCAAGATGAAGTGAGTGCTTGTAGCCATGGGTAGGGAATGAGACAATCCATGGGTGGTCACATTGTTTCCCATAATAATCACCACTTGAATTTCAGGGAGTCCAGTGGCGTCCAGTGGGAAGGGGGCAGTTAGGTCAGAGTAGTGAGAAGGTAGCCCTTGCTACCTTAGCCCTCCATCTGCATGTGGAAGAAGGCTGAAGTGCAATGGCACTCTTCAAGATAGACCTTTCCCAAACACCAATTACTGGAGCAAAGGACCCAGTCTTGACAAAATGTTCCCCACGGGGATGAGCAGTGGAGAGATTGTTCAGTCTTTCTGTTTTGAGCTGAGTACCTTTGTGTTTTCATCAGATGTTGGTCACTGATTTTCCATTAAAAATGAGCATGGGGAAATGAGTCGTGGCTGCTTCTCTGTTATATCTTACATTTAATTGTGAAAACACGGTTGGATAACATCTATTCTGAAAGGGAGTGTTTGATATTATTGGCTTGGATGATTTTTTTATTGCACAAAGGAATTTGTAATGAAGATTTATAAATGTAATCCTTTGAATAGTACATCTAAGCAGTTACTTTTAGACCTGAGTAATATATTCTGGTAATTAGTTATTACAATCTTGAATTTTCCAAAAGCATTATTGTAGCCTGGTTATTATTTAAATAGCAACAGTTGGGATATTTTGCTTTTGATGTTAACCATTTGCTATTTTTCCAACTAAGATGGAGAGCAATAAATATCCATAATCTAGACATTAACGGCAGGATTCTTTGTCTTTAACTTTTAATTTCTTTTAATCAGCAACACTAAAGCTGTCTGACCATTGTCAGGGTCATGTGCTTGTTTTTTTTCCCCCATTCAAATGACTAAAAGTACAATAAATGATTATTAATCACAGCACAACAATCCTAAAAATAACCAAGTCCCAGGTTACTGTTCTTCTAAAGCATCCCAAGTAATTCACCTGTTAATGTGATAAATGATTCATGTCAGAGTTCAAAGTAAGTCTTTAGGATATAATTCCATCCACCAGGCAAAAGAGTGTCCATAACAGAGAAAGAACAGAAAGACAGAAATATGAAATACATTTCTTTCATATTTCCTGTTTTTGTATTTCATAAATAGATATTGAGTATAAAATTGACATTGACTTTAAATTAGTGTCAACAACAGGAAGAAAATCTGCCTTTCTCACTACAGCATTTCAGTGGTTCTACACCATTTCCTCAGTCCTGGCAACAAGCCCATGCAATACATAGCATAATCAGGTCTGTTTTCTGGGATAGTGCGGTGGGGAGGCTCATTGGGTTGCCCCATGGGAGGCTGCACAGAGGGGCTAATACTCAGCCTTTGACCCCAGTTCTTCCTGTGTACATCTCCTACTCCATTCTACCTCCAGTATTTAGAGAGATAGTATTTCTGAAATGTGCATTATTGTCTCGGTAACCCGTTTATAGGTTTTTAAGACTGCTGCAAAAATTCTACAAAGGGAATGACTTGAAAGAAGAGCAGTGTATTCTTCCAAAGGCCTCGAGGGAGCAGTCCATGCTCCCAGTGTTGGCAGAGTCAGCACCTGTGTGCACATGGAAAGACCCTTCTTAGCTTCTTCCAGCTTCTTCTAGCTTTGAGTGGCTTCCCCCATCCTTGGCCTGTTTGTGGCAGCATCTCCCTAATCTCTGCCTCCACATTCGTGTGCCTTTTTTCCTGTGTGTCTGTGTCTTTTCCTGTTTTTTTTTTTTTTTTTTTTTTTTGGTATCAGAAATCAAACTCAGGACCTTGCCCTTACCAGACAGGCATTTGTGCCACTGAGCTATATCTCTGGCCCCTAGCTGTTGAGAGCCCATTCATTCAGTATGATGCTAGACAAATGCTCTGCCACTGAGATGTGCACAGTAAATGTAATTTAATTATATTTACACAGATCTTGTTTCCAAGTAAAAGCACAGTTTGATATCCTGGGTGTTGTGAATTTGGGGAACACTATTCAACCTATTAAAACTATGTTTCCTATTTCTGTTCTAGTAGGAAAATTAGAGCTCTGGTAATATTACTGTCAAACCAGTGAACATGGCTTGAGACCTGTTAGTTTTTTTTTTTGTTTTTGTTTTTTTTGACCTGTTAGTTTTGACAGGCACTTTGATTATAATATGGGCTACTTCATGAATTCTGGGATTGTGTCGACTTTCAATCTCTATAATTTACCACAGGATAAAATGTACCATTTACCACTTCTGATGGAATAGTGTCTTTTACCCTGAACTTACTAAGAGTTCGCATCCATATATCCTCTGGATCTTCAGTGTGTATTTCTCTCATAGTCATGAAGAAAGAGAGCAGACTTGCAGTGTTTCACGTCACTGAGATAATTACATACCTTGGGACATATGCTCTAACCTTCAGGCCTGTATGATGGATATTCTCTGGGGACACACTGAACAGTGAGTCATCTCACCAGGCTCTCTGGGAGGTGACCTTGATCAAGAGGGGATTCTCACTTTGTTACAATAGAGATTGCCAACTTTTTCACCAAGCACTTTTCTTTTATTGTTTTTTCGATCGTGTTTGCCGTAACTGGAGCAGAATTAGGTAGAGGTTGACAGTGAGTGTGGAGTGAAAGTTTCACTCACATTAACAGAAAAGTTATTTTTAAAAATGTGTGGCAGGGTGAAAGCAAAGCATTGAAGTCAGAAGCTGATGGTTAATAGATTGAAACTATCTTCTGCATATTTGATCCAACTTTATTTACACTGCCATGGTTATTTTTAGTTATAAAATCAAATACAGGACCAGGTGTGAAGCTCAGAGGTGAAGCACTCGCCTGGCATGCACAAGGCCCTGGGTTCTGTGCCTAGCATGACAAAAAAGAAAGAAAAAGAGAAAGAAAGCAAAAGAAAAGGCATATAATCCATGAATTCTATTAGGAATAAAAATATATAAACAATAAGGGGAAAGTCTCCCATTCTGTTATTTTAAAAGTAATGACTTTAGGTGTATTTCTTGCCTCTTTTTATTCTGTGAATCTTTCAAATAAATAGCCTTGTATCCTGCTGTTTTAAAAAGTAAAAGTATAGTTACTTTTCAGAGTCTTCGTTAGCATCATTTTAATGGCTACAAAACAGCTTATGTAATGTAGATTTTTCATGAGAAGTTCCTCGTGTAGGCATTTAGATTGCTTCAGGTTTTTTGTATTATAAATTAGCCTCAAATGAATAACATTTGCTGTGAAGATTTTCTCCCCAGAAGTAAATATGCTGATATCTGCATGTATTTTATCATTTTTGTGATTATTTTGATCCATACTGGAATTTTAATTTTCTTTCTATAATCTTCATTTCTATGGAAAGTTTGCTTTTTAAAATAATTTGCCAGTTTACTCTCCTGGTAGTATCATTCAAGGACTTTATTGAACTGATGCTTTGACAATTTTTTTTTTATTTTTATTTACTTATTTTTTTTTCCTTGACAATTTTAACATACTAACAACATTTAGTATTATTTTCCAGTAGTTACTGGTTTTTACCTTTTACTTTTAGTTCACATTTCTTTACTTATTCACAAAGATAATGTTTTATGTAACTTTGAAGATGGTATTTCTTTTGGGACTTATTTGTGTCTCTTATGGGCAGAAACATCTTCCTACCCCCAATTCAAATATCCAAGTCCTAAATTCCAGTACCTCAGAAAGTCACTGCATTTGGATTTAGAGCCACAGAAGCATAAGACAAATAAAATGAGGTCAGGTGGGTGGTTCCTAATCCAGAATGAGGAGGACGTTCTGAGGACAGAGCAAGAAAGTGACCTTTTGCAAGTCAAGAACAGAGCCCTAAGAGGGCACCAAACCGTGGACATCTTCGTCTACAACTTCTAGCCTCCAGCACTGTGAGGAATTCAGTGTCTGTTGCGTAAGTTCTTAAGTGTGTTTTATGTTGTTGTGCCAGCCCTAGGAAACTACTGCCAATTACTGAATAGAGGCTTAGAACCTTTCTGAATATTTTGCACGTTTTTAAATATTGGATACACTTACCAGTTTTTTCTTCATTTTTGCGGTGATTATTTGCCTTATTCATAGTCTTCTTCCTCTTCCTCCTCTTTTTCTTCTTCCTTTTTCTCTTCTTTTTAGCTTACACCATCCGTATTTACTATTTTTTTCCAAGCTTCTATTCTTTCCTTTGTACTTTTTCTTAATACTTTAAGATATAAGAAGTCCTTTTCCCTTAAGAAATGTGATACATTGTCAGTATATTTTTTGATAGTTTTTTCTGGTTTTGTCTTTGAGAATGCACATTCAAAAAAGTGTATGAACTTCAGACTTACTGGATAAAAGTTTCTTTAATGTGAAATGCTTTCTCTATGACCCATATCCAGTTATCTTTATTTGCAGTGACTCATTTTTAACAGTTAATTTCAATGTCTGTCACTTCATTTTGAAAACCTCTATTGTCAAAATAATCTCATGTTAATTATTCAATTTCATTAATATCACTTGCTTTGAAGACAAGGAGCCTACAGACAAAGAATAGCTATTATTTGTGAAGTCTCTTGAATATCTTGGAAGTTCTATAGGAAGTTTATTTCAGGTAAGGACAAGCTGTTTTGAGAGATAAATGAAACATTCTCTTGATTTTTCAGGATGTTATTTATTATTTTTGTTCTAAGAAAATATTTAAAGTCTGCTTTTATGGATCATTTTATCAAAATTTCCAATTTTTTTCCTTTGAAGATTTTTTCTAGAACTTATTGGAGCTGCACCTATTTTGAAAGTTTCATACTTTTTCATTTATTTTTGCTTTCAAGTTAATCAAAAATACAAAGTCTGTAAGAAAACATTTGGCATTTCTGCATTTGTAATGTTCATTTCAAAATATAAAACTGTCTTCCTTTGAGAGATGCAATCATTTCACCAATCTGTAATCTTTCCTGAGCTGTAAATTTGTGGAAAATAAAGTTTATAAAAGTACTTCATTAATGATTTAAGTGGCCTTCTGTGAAGCAGCATAAAGCATATTTTGTTTTCTTGTCCATTTTTTTCTTAGCAAAGTTGATTGCTAAACAAGGTGCATTGATAAAGCACACTCGTCCATCAAGTATTTATGGACGAACCCTGGGAAGGTCCTCTTCTGAACTTTCAGAACACAATGGTACCCTGGTTCGTGAACACCTTTGTTTGCAAACAGTTTGCTTCAGAAACAGAAACTTTTGACAGAATTGTTATTTTATTTACAAACTTTGCTCCAGGTGACATAAATGACCGCAGTCATCTTTCCCATACAAACACAACTGAGGCCGGCTTTTCCAAAGTTGTAGAACAAATTAATTTCGTGAACCAAGGTACCACTGTGCAGCCATAGTTTACAGTGCAAGGACTCTGACCGGCCGGAATGGACCCTGACTCTCATGCTAGAGCAGAGTGCTGGGGTTTCCTGCAGGGCTTGCCAGTGTCCCTTCAGTTCCCTGTGGAAGGGTTAGTAAAAAAGCCACTCGTTACAGTGTTTTGGTACTTTAGCAAATACACTTGTGTTGAACTATAAACTTCTTCTTTGGCCCATGGTTATCTTTTAATATTCCTGAAAAGAAATCTAACACATTTTCACATACTGTACATGCACGAGTAAGTGTGTGTAAGCAGACAAGCAAAGACAAAGTCACAGTCCAGCAGAATCCTAAAGGTGAGAAGGGTAGAGTTTTTCAAAGCGACTGAAGACAGACCATGAACACAGACAAGGTTATGACTTTGTAGATCAGAGTGGCTGTTATGTGCCAGATCATATCATCAGCTTCCTTGTTAATAGGTCTCAAAATGTTGATTACAAAAGCCAATCCTTAACCTTACATTGTTCCAAGTGAAAACCGTGTCTCATTGATGGCATTTGTGGTTGATCATTGATTAATAGAACTGTTCTCCAAGATTTGGTTGTCAAGAATACTATTATCTGGATCTTCTGCTTCTGTTTTATGTCCAGTAGAGCTTAAGTTAGGTCTGACCCCTTGTTTAATTAGGCAAAGTACAATTTCATAACATCCATCCCCTCATCTGTGCCCCCTCATTTTCAGCATTCCATTAACTATGAATGAAAGGCATAATTTCTCACCTAGAATACTGCAGTAGCTAAAAGGAAAGAGGTGCTTTTGCACAGAATAACCTCTGTATCTGTTCTCTACTGTTTGGCGAAGTACACATTTCACATTACTGTTTTCCTAATATGGAACTGTAATTTAAAAAGCCAGGTGAGAGAGAAAAAGAAAGTATGTGTGCTTCCCAAAAGTAGCTTTGCTAAGAAATGTGGTCATTTATTAAAATGGTTAGGATGGATAAAATACCACCTCATAAGATGTCCAGTCCTCTAGAATTTATTGTATGTTAATTTTCATAGCAAATGAAACTTTGAAAATGTGATTAAGTTTTAAAAAAGTGAAGTTAGAGGATGTCACTGGACAACCTGCTCTGGCCCAATTAATCACCAGATTCTTCATAAGTGAAAGGAGGCAGAGTCAGGGACACAATCTATCTTCCTGTTATTGGTTTTGGATGGAAAGAGATCTTGATCCAAGAAATATACCAGTCCTTGAGACACTGGGAAAGAGGAAGTTATTCCCTCAGAGAGCCTCTAGAAGGAATATAGCTTGCAACACTTTCATAACACATTATAAAGACTCTTTTTTTGTACATCTGACCTCCAGAACAGGGATATGATACGTTTTGATTATTTTAAGCCATAAAGTTTGTGTTGATTTGGGTTATTAGCGATGTGAAACTAACATATTTACTTTTGATGATAATTGGTGATGGTTGATTGCATCTGTAAAGCCTGAAAATAAATTTGAATGTAGATCTTTCCTTTCTATCACAGCCCATGCTTACTTATTATGTTTTGCAGAAAACATTTTCAAAGTTTTTATAATGAAAATAAGTACATGTTTATTATAGAAATTATAGACGTGCCAAAGGCATATTTTCTTAGTCAACTTTTTGTTATTGTAATGATGTTTTTGAGGTATTTAACTCATGAACAGTTTATGTAGCTCTTGGTTCTGCAGGTTCCAATCTAAATTCCAGTGGCCTAAATATTGTGGGCCCCGTCATGCGGGAACAGGGGGAGAGCAAAACACACCTGAGTCATGAAAGAGAGATTCGGTGGGCCAGGGGCCCAGCAACTCTTTTAAGGGTAGGACCTCAAAAACCTAAGACTTCCCCCGAGTTTCCATCTCTAAATTTCACAGCATCTGCTGATACCACTGCTCTGGGGAAAAAAGTTTAACACAGTGGCACTTTGGGGACAGTCACCATCTGAATGATAGCGCATATCAAACTATCCGGAGATATTGTTCTACTCTTTTTACAGTAGATGTACGTTTATCCTTTTTCTTTGCTTATGTGGCCTAGAGATATTACTATTCTGTTAAACCTCAAACTGCCTTAAGTCCTTTTCTCTGTTCCTGTATGTGTATAATTTAACTTCTCTTGTCTGAAAACTCCCAGGGGGTAGAAGAAAACCTTGTTGTGTGGACTTATTTGTGTTTATTTTAATGGACTGAGGGCCAATATATAAAATAAAACCACTACCTTGGCAAGATTAGCGGTAACATTTACAATTCTTGATAATGTCTTCTTGTTACTATTGTAATAATTGGAACCTGGGGTGCTGATTCACATCCAGCAATCCCACACGAGACTGAGGAAGATGAGCCAGAGTGCTAACTTCCTAGTTCACAGTAGGAAATAAAAGGTGGATCAGAAGTTTCCTGGGCCTTTTTCCTTTAATCAGACAGGGACCAAATCATAATCAGGAAAATTGCTTGGTAACTGCAAACTCAACCTGAATGGAATTAATTTATATCTTTAATGCTCACTGTCAGTGCACCCTCACCATTTGGCACAGCAACCTGCAACAGAAAATTCCTAAGTAAGGGAGCTCCCTAGTCTTGTATACCTCTCTCTGTGTGCAGTTCTTAGTTGCACAACAAAACCCCATTGAAACTGTCTTTCTTTTTTCGTAATCCTGAAAAGAAATCTGCCTTTTATTCAGTGCTTTATTTTTCATTAGGTAAATGTATCCGCTTACTGGAGAAACATGTAATGCAAGATATACAAAGAGATAAGAATTGACACGATTGGCTTATAGTGGGCTCCCACCGAGTCAGATGGAGAAGAGTGCGAACAGGCACTCTGCGTGGTAGAGAGCCCAAGGATCCAGTCAAAGGCTCGGAGCCCACTGTAGTTTCCTGTAAGAGTCCATATCAGGAAGCTGAAAGGTCTGTTCTGGAGGACAGGAGATGACATCCAGGTGAAGGCAGTGACGGGAGCTTCTCCAAAGAAGCGAGCCTTCCTTCTACTTTCCCTTTTACACTGTCAGGCCACAGTCCACCATAGGGTGGGTCTTCCTCACACAGAACTATGCTGATCCGGTTTAGTTGGGTGTTTCTTCCTCAAGTTGATGCAATCAGTTAACTATCCACAGGAAATAATGTCATTTCTGTGTGGAACTAAATTTGGAGAAGAAATATTCATTTTCTTTCAGGTACTTTTCAAATATATTAATATCAATAGTTAGGAGTTCTTTTTACATTTGAAGTCCGAGTGTTTTGATAATTTGTTTACCACTGATCCTAAATTTGCACATATTTTTGTTTTGTTGTTTTCCTAAGATCCCTATTTAAAACTGAGGTTGCCCGACGACAATCTTGGTTCAGTGGGAGTGTTTGGAATTCTGTAGCAATCAGTGCTGAGACTTTTAAAGTCCAGAAAATGCTGGATCCCACTGTTTTTGAACCTCATTTAGAATCATCTAGTTCAGTGATGGCGAACCTATTAGGGACCAAACGCCCAAACTTTGACCCAAAACCCACTTACTTATTGCACAGTGCCAACACTGCCATTAACCTGAATATCTGATGCTCTGTAGGTGGCGACTTGGCTTGCATGCACATAGAGAGGGCTCTGTGTGCCAGCTGCAGCGCGTGTGCCATAGGTTCACCACCACTGATCTAATTCATTCTAGCAGTGAAGGGTTTCTCGGTTGGTAAGACAGAAGCAGGGTATGTATGCCTTGGATTTCTGGAATAGGCAGAGTGTTCCTAGAGGTCAGATCACTTCTCCATGAGAATGTCCTTTTATTTTTTCCTCCACTCTCTTTGAGTGTCCAGCCAGACTTACTTTTCCTCCCTCTCAACCTCCTCCTTCTTTACATGTGTTGATCTATTTCTTGGAATCACAGAATACTTCCCACCATGCCTGCAGGCCTGCTTGCCTTAGATCTTATCCCAGTGAGTTTCAGCTTCTCCCACATAAAAACAGAAGAAATAAAATCCAGATAGAATGTATTGCCAGTCAGCATTACAAAACGATGCTAGTGTGGGGACACGAGAGAATGCAGTGTGACCTTTTAACACTTGCGTTATTGGCATTCTCTTGGGTTCTTGGGTCATCATCGCTTAATTTTTCTCTCTCCTACTTTTTGGTAATGGCTAACATTTTTTCTACCAGTAATTATTAAATACCTTTTGTCAATAAAATGTTTCCTGTTGAGCTATGTAAAACTCTTCGCATATTTATTTCCTTATCTGTCTATAAACCTGAAGCATTAAGCCTTCAGTTTCACCACAAACTTGATGTTTAAAAATGGGCATAGAGAGCAGTAAGGTAGCATTTTTGAGCATTCGATGTATATAAAATTCTCTACTAAGATCTTTGCATTCACTATTTTATTTCATTCTCAAGATATACGATAAAATTAAAAATTATTTCAATTTTCTTTTGGAGAAAAATGGTAGCTAGTGAAGTTAAAGAATTTCTGAAAGGTACATAAATGATGACATCATTTTAAAAATGTGATTTATCTGACCTACAGTCCTTTGATTTTCACTTTTCCATGTTTGTATCTTGTACAAATAAAGCTCACAATAATTTCACCTTTCTTTATAATTGAATTTTCTACTAGTTAAGTTATGTTATTAATAATTATTTTTTGTACAAGACAAGGAACACATGGCTAGAAATACACAGGGAAGTGGGGAAAATAAAGGGAGGAGGGCAGGGAAGAAGAAGAAATAAAGGCAGGGGAGAAAGAGGAAGGAAGGGAGGGAGGGAATGAGGAGCACAGAAATGAAGGAGAGAGATGTTGTTCTGTTCCAGCGACCTGAATCTGAGCTTCTCTGCAGTATATCTCTGTACTTGCCTTGTGTGCATTCATGATGAAAAGCATCTCGGTGATTGTCCTGGAAGCTCGCATATGCATATGATGGTTTTTATAGCCATCTTCCAGGCCCACGGAAGGGTGACTCAAGTACCCTCACGGATACCTAGATCTTTGGGAGTTCAGAGCCCTCATATGGAATGGTGTAGTAAGTGTGTGCAGCCTACAAGCCCTCTCGTATACCTTAGCCCATCTCAGTGTCTGTGCCGTAAATAGACCTTGAGACACATGTAGGAAAATCAATGCACCTTGAGATCAAAGTGCTAAGTAAAATAAATCAGACACACAAGTTTGAATATTGCATGTTCGCTCTTATATGAGAAACCAGAATTACACAGAGCAAAATAAAAGTGAATAGGAAGTAGGGAGATAGATCTTTCTCAGACGGGAAGGGGGTCACAAGGTGAATGGGTGAGAGAGGGCAGGGAAGGCAGATGAGAAAAGGAATTCAGATGTGTTACGTGAATGTTCCAATCCACACAAAGAATGTGAATAGAAAGTCCTGCAAACATGTACCAATAAAAAAACAGAAGAAAACATTTTTATTATTATAATACACTGCCAGTGCTATGGAAATAGTGGTTATACTGTATTAAGGAACAATGAAAAGAGAAAAAAATGTGCATGTTGAGTAAATAGTAACTAGGCAATGTTTTCCAAATATTTTCCATCTGAGGTTAATTGAGTCTGTAGTTGTGGAATCTGAAATCTGCGACTGTGGATAGCTGATTGCCCTATGTATCTATCATCTGTCTGTCTGTCTGTCTGTCTATTTATTCTTCTCTCTCTCTCTCTGTCTACCTACCTATCTATTCATTCTTTGAATATGTGCTTGGTTGTGGTCATTCAAGTGTACACAAGGTCTTTTATAATTCTGAAATACTTTGGGCTAAGCACGTATACAGAGATTAAGGCCAAATGCTTTAACAACTGAATGAACGTGAAAACAAATTAAATTAGAAATCTTTGCCTCCTTTTAAATAGTGTATCTTCTGTGAATCAACCATTGGATTCTTTTGTGTGAGCATTTTTTTTACTCATTTTTGTCTCCTCTGCATAATGGTAGTTAGATTTGTAAGGAGAGAAATGGAAAATTGGCCACGACATAAAGGGTTTATTTCAAAAGAGCTATTCCAGATAACCAGGAAAATATTTTTGGACACAACTATATTTTAACAAGTATAATTTTCTCCCAATTCTATAAAAGTTTCAGTAGCAAAGGAAGTTTTCCATACATATATAATACATTTTGTTCATAAAATAAAGTTTTTTATGTCATTAAAATTTACTCAAAATAATTATAAGCTGTCAAATATTTTTCATAAGTAATATTTTCCACACAAATTTTCTGGGTAGCCCCTAAAAATGTTGTTTTCAAGCGGTCTGCAAATATTTCTGCCTAAATTATTTTGAGAACGAAGCTGGTAAAATTATAGAAGGGGTGTAAGCTTTAAAAAGTCTATTTAAAACAGGGTTTCAATTTTAAACCTTGAAGACAGACTTTTGAGATGCATACTGTACTTTAGAGGCAGTTATGTGTACTTATCTTACTGAAATATATCATTAACATACATTTTAGCATAAATTAAAACTTCTGGAATCAAGTACAAAATATACTGCAAACCCTAGGAGAAAAATAACATATTAATAACATCATTTTGATCCTAATTAGTGTGGATTCAGATCCTTATACCTCTTACTAGTTTTCTTTGAAAGTTTTTTTATATCTTTTTAATTTCTAAATTTTGTTTTACCTAAAAAGTTAAGATAATGAACTTTTTACCTATCTATATATTAATCAAGTTGTGATGAACAAGATGATAATTGGCAACAGAACTGATATTTATGATAAACACAGTATCTAATTTAAAATGAATTAATGCACTTCTTTATGAACCAGGAAAGGAAAAACGAAGGGCAGGACAATGGCCCACACCAGAGAATGGGACTGGATAACTTAAGTGTCATGATAGATAGATTGGATTTAGGTGGCTATGATGAATGGGTAAAGAGTTAGAGAAATGAAAATCAGAGACAAAACCATAAACGTTTACAGTTACTAGAGCAGAGATACTGTGCAAAGCAGGACACATTTAAGGATAAGATACTGTGTATTCTTAACTGTTCAAGCATTCGTGTAGTGCAAACCCAGCGTAAGGCTCATAAATCCATAGAGTGATTTTTTTTTAGAAATTAATGATTTTCTTTGAGGAACTCTTTTTGTTTAGAAGGCTGAGACATTGTGTTTTGCCTTAAATTAATAAATCATCAGTATTGCCTGTATTTTGAGCAGATAACTAAATTCAGGTTGTACTGGCATTCTCCAGGGGATGAGCAGGTGGTTCCATTTCATTTAGACAGAGCATTCATCTCTCTTTTTTTTTTT
>PVLD010025105.1:0-24279 GCA_004027595.1 Dinomys branickii | reverse complement strand
TTTTGTCTTTGGATTTTTGGTTTTTGTGTTTTTTCTGTTGTTGAGAGGATTAATTGTCTGACTAAATTTGCATGTGTGGATATGGGCTTATATATTTACACTTCGAAGATATCAATGGATAAAGCAATAACCACTGTTGAGATCATATCACCTTGTCTATAGATTAGTTGTGATTGTACTAGTTTTTATGCTAATTGGTATCTGTTTGTCAATATGTTTTTGTACTTGTATTTTTTTTTAAATAAAAAAAAAAGAAGAGAGGAAAAGCTATAAAGTGGGACAGATTTGGGGCCTTTGTAGGCAAATGGTCAGAATTGGACACCATACTCATAAGTGAAATAAATCAGAGGTACATGTGCAGGCAACGTATTGTGTCACTGGTGTAAGAACCTGAGGGTGGGAACATAAACTAAGAGACGTGAAGGAAAGCTGTTCAAAAGTAAAGAACAGATGGGACGTGGGAAAGAAGAAAAGAAAGAGGCAAAAATGTATGTATTAATGTATGTATGTGTATACATATGTGCAGAATGGCTAACATGGTTCTACTATTTTTTTATGTCACTTAATGGTATGGAATAGTTGATGACAGGTTGTTTGATCAATCTTGTATGCCTATATGTGTTCTCCAGAGCATACATTTTGAAGATATCAATATGCAATGCAACAACTATTGTTGGTTTTCTGTTGCTTTGTCTATAATTGAATTCTGATTATACGGTTATTGAGCTACTTTGTTTCTCTTTGTTAATGCTTTTTGGTTTTTATTTTTTTCCTTTCTTTTTCTGTTGTTGATGATGTAGTTCTTTTTGCTTTCATACTTTAAAAAGAAGTTTTACTACTGACTTAGCTCACTTTATTATAAGGAATAGTTGATGATTAATTGTCTGATCAATTTTGCATGTCTATATCTGTTTTCCTGAATATACACTTAGAAGTTATCAATATGTAATGCAACAACCATTGTTGATTCCCTGTCACCTTATCTGTAACTCAGATTCTATTGTACTATTCTTATGCTACTCTGTGTCTGTTTGTTAATATCTTTTTGTTTTTATACTTTTAAAATAAAAAAATAATAAAACCAATAGAAAGTTCAAAAAATAAATAAATAAAACAGTAGTTAGAAGTCACACAGAAGTCAGTTGAAGGGAGGAATTTTCCTTTCAACGTGTGTGTGTGTGTGTATGTGTATGTATGCATGTGTGTGCATATGTGTGTGTGTGAGTGTATGCGTGTGTGTATTTAGAGGGGTAAAGTTGTTGGTTAGAAAATTTTCCTGAGTGAGTGATTTTTGAGTTCAGCTTTGAAGAAAATACTGATTAGAAGTTTGAAAACATGCATGGGTCCATATAAGCCATTCAATTTATGGGACTCAGTGCAGAACTGCAATGTGGGGTTTCTTGTGCAAACATTATTAAGAATTACAAGACAGTAATGGAATCACATACAGTTGGACTTTTCAAAAAACAGATCGAGTGACCCTAAAACTGAACCCAGTTATGTTAAAAAATTCCAGACAGAATAAGAAATATATACATAAGCATGGAGGCATTCAGGGCCTGACATTTCTGGAGTCTTGTTAGATTATGGCATGTGTAAATGAGTACAGTATATTTATGGGTTATTTGTACTACAGGGGAGATGGGCAACACAACAGAAGAGATGACACCATGGGTTTATATTGTGTCATTTAGCTAAATTGGTACTGACTTTCCAAGTATTCCCTCCCTTGAGTAACCCAAAGTTGCTATGGCCACAAGAGTTGAAGGGTGCTGAAGCATTGACCATATTCTTTTTAGACTGGAAGGTCTCTGCAGGAAACCTGGTGCTGCTACAGGTCACCCACATTGTTGCTTACCTCTACTTCACCTTGTGGCATGGGCAGCAGCCTGCAGCTCCTTCATCTCCTCCTTGCACTTTGCAAAGTTTCCATGACAAAAGATATCAGTTTTTCCTGTAGGTTACCTGCTGTCTTGGTTACTTTTTTTGTTGCTGAGACAAAATACCTGACGCTCAAAATGAAGAAAGGAAAGGTTTATTTAGCTTACAGTTTTTGGAGGTTTCAGTCCATACTTGGCTGGTTCTGAGGCACAGTGGTACATGGCAGAGGGCTACAGTTCATGGTGGTGGTACACAGCAAAGCAACAACCTCAAGAAGGGAGGAATGGTAGCAGGAATGGCAATCAGCAGCCTCTTTCTCTCCCTTACATATACAAACTATCCACCTTAGGGTATAGCTCTCTGCTTTGGTTGATACATTGTGTCAACTTGGAGAATCCAGAGGTTTGGCTGAGTGGTTCAGTAGGAAGCCAGAGTGCTTAATTTGGTACATACTGAGCCTGTGGAAGAGGAGGGCATTGAGACTGTGTGAGTGCTACATGCCCCCTGGGTGGGGTTAGCCTGTTTACAATGTAAGGGAAGGAAAGAGGCTGCTTGCAGCCATTCCTCCCTTTTGCTGGTGTTGTTTTTGCTGTGTGCTGCTGCCATAAACAGTTTGCCCTCTGCCATGTGCCACTCTGCCTCAGAACCAGCCAAGTATGGACTAAAACCTCCACAAACTGTAAGCTAAATAAACCTTTCCTTCCTTCATTTTGGGTGTTGGGTATTTTGTGTCAGCAACAAGAAAAAAGTAACCAAGACACTCTCACACCCACAATCCCAGCAAACTATCTGTCCTAGGGCAGGTATAGCTCTCACACCATAATCCCAGCGTTGGATCATAGATCAGTCATAAACTCTAAAAGCCACCCCATAACTGCATGAGGATTTGGGGGGACATGCAGACATAGACCATAACACCTGCACACCCTGTGGGATTTGCATATTTGAAGATATTGACAGTCCGACGCAAGATCCACTTTACTTTTGTGGATTCCTGTCTCTTTTCACAGATTTCTGATTTTATTTTTGTCCTCTTCATATCCATTTCTGTTTGAATGTCTTCCATGTAGGCTTCAGGGCATAATACCACTTTCTAAAATTTTCCACATACAGTCCATAGAACCTGCAGTTTAAATCATATAAAGACAATTTGTGTCATAAATCCTTCATTTTGTGTTGGTTTTGGTGACGGTATTTCTCTAATCAAATCCTGATTGGTAGTGACAGGCCTTAGGGTTCAGCTGGCTGGGAAGATCTTTGAAGAATATAGCAAATACACTTAAAGGCATGGATTATGGGCTTAGACTTCACCTAAGTTTATGTTTCCTTCCTTCCTGCTACTTTACTGGTTCTGTTATCTCAGTTTTTGTGACAGGTAGCCCCAGGAACCTATACCTCCCAGTGTCCATGTCTTGTGTCATCTCTACTCATAATATGTCCAGATGGATATTCAATCTAGAACACTGCAAAAGAAGGCATGTTAATCTCAAATCCAGATCATAAAAATACTAAAGCTTCTGCCTGTACCCATCTTGTTTTAGTCATTCTAGAAGGAAGTTTCTGTCCTGCAGGGAGAAAACCAAATGGTTAGGGGATCCTCTTGGTAACAACCATGTGACTGCGTTTCAGAGTCAATCTTTGCCCTCTAATCAAGTCTCTCAGAGACAGCAATCCTAAGAGACCTCTTGTTTACCCCGTGAATGACTTTGAGCCAGAACCACCAACTTGAGATACTCTCAAATTCCCAAATGACTCTTAAAATCTATGTGAGGTTATATTTACTATTTTAATCTGCTAAATCTGGGGAAAATGTTCTATACAGCAATAAATAACCAGCAATAAGTAAAATAAACAATAAAATAGATAATCAATGAGTTTATTCAAAAGTGAAAGGTGGCAACTATAATGCCTTCTTTGCTGGGTTGCTGTCCAGATTGAAGGCAAAGTGTAAAGTACTCAGTATTATTTAGCATGTGATAACTGCAAAAGTGAACACTATTCCTGCCTCTTTGGTTATTAGCATTATTATATCCATCAGTGTTTCTTTCATCCAAACTTGGTGTTTTATGTTTCCTTTACTTTAGACTGTAGTGGTGGATAAAGCTTTCAGTGAGGTGATACGGATTTTTCATCTGAAAACATATCCTCTCTAAAACTTGCACTGCTTACCATCTGAAAACCCAAGGTGTAAAGCTGGGGTGGACATAGAGACAAACCACTCTAAATCTGGGCTCTGTTAAGTCTTTAGTTTTTCAAATATGGGATGCCATATTTGCCCTTACCCCAAAGGAAGTATCCAAAACTTGGGTTTCAATAGTAGTGTATAGGTTATGTAGAGCCACTGATGGCCCCAGGGCTAGAGAATATTAAAGGCTGGAGAATTAAAATCTGTTGCCTGCCTGCCTGGATAATGAACCCATTTGGTGAGGGAGAGTTATTGGAAAGTTGTAAGAAGCATGAACACTATCCCAGGACTTGATGGTGCAAACAAATTGAATGGCATTTAACATATCTAAATGTTAATGTAATGGGGTATTAATTGTGAAGTGCTAATTCTTCCCTTCAGTGGTAGCTGCTTGGTTTGACTGGAAGTATTTGCATCTGAATAATAAAACGCTGGGGCTCTAAGGCATTTTCTAGATGAGCTCAGCCTTCTTTCACAAATGAGGGAACAGGATTAGAAAGACCACAGAAACAGATAAATAATTAGTGCAATAGTGAATTCTTATCTGCATTACAGAGTGGGGTTTGGAGGGAGATGGGGTTTGGAGAATTTGAAAGAGTGGGGTTTCTTTGGTTTCCTAAAGACTTTAATTTAGTAGTTGTTAGTGCAGTGGTTAAAATTACACAGTAGTGCATCAAATTCTACTTCGATCACTGCATCATTTTGGATGAGATAATTTGGGTTGAGTACTTTACTTATTTTCTCTAAGTCTCTGTTTTCTCATCTGTAAAGTGGAAATAATGATAATGTGTAATTTAATTAGGTTATTATGCTGATTAAGAATGTGTCACATAGGATGTACCCCATCAAATGAAGCTTCTGATATTATTTTATATATGACTCTTCTTCTTTTTTTTTTTTTGATCTTCTTGAGACAAAGTCTCATTATGCAATTCAGGCTGGCCTTGAACTCACTTTGTAGCCCAGGTTGGTCTCAGACTCCCAGTGATCCTCTTAGCTCAGCCTCCCGAATGCTGGGATTACAGACGTTCGCCACCACACCTGGCCTACATGTGATTCTTTAAAGTTATAACTTATGTATTGTGCTTGGTAGAATAAGAGTGTCTGCTTTTTTTAAGGATAGTCACATGAATTATGAGCTTTGCTTATAAAATCATTACATTTTTCAGAGAATCAAGTAGGACAGTGTACTAGTTAATCTCAATTGTCAACTTGACTGAATTAACAACTTGCTGGATCAAGGGGGCACTACATTCATAACTGCCGTGACCCATTGAGAGTTAGAGCAGATTGTGGCATTAGGACATGGTTCTCAGTGGAGGAAGTGGGTTACTGGGGGCCTTGTTTCACTGGCTGTCTTCCCCTTTGTTCTGCTTTGTGATCCCCAGGAAGTGTTCTGCCATAATCTTCCCTCACGATATTTCTGCCTTGCACCAGTTGACCATTGACCATAGACTGAAACCTCTAAAATCATTAGCTCAATACATTACTTCCTCTTTTGAGTACTGGACATGAAGAATTTTGTACCACCAGGTGACCGCCTGACTAACACAATTAGTGAGACATCAACATTGATAACTTTTCCTCCAAAAAGTCACCTTCCAGTTTTGCAGTCACTGAGGGCCAGATCATTTTGGTTGTTCTCTTCATGTTGGTTGAATACAGCAAAAGAAAATAAATACAGTAGCCTCTTGGGAAAAGAGGTATGTCTATCAGAAGGGATCAAAGGCTCTCTTCCCCATAATTAAAACAAATTCTAAAATATTCTTCTGAAAACTGTATCCTCAAGAACATGAACTGTACTTCCTTTACTTTGTCCTTTGTCCTTTGGTGATGACGATAGCTATTAGAGACTGGAGGTCTTCATACTTTTAGTGTTATGACTTCATGCTGTTTCTTCAGGGAAAATGATTTAAAACTTGAGTCTAGTCAGTAAGGCCCAGCATAAGGGACTAGAAAGAGTTACAGATGACAAGATAATAAGAAATAGTGTCCAGAGTGATGCTCTAAAGGAGTAATACAAAAGTAACAGAAAAGAGCTAGATTAGAAGTAACATTGAAGTTATTTTTAAAAAATTCATGCAAATTTCATTTCTGTGCCAACAACTATAGTCTAGAATAATCTGAAAAAAAAAAATCTAAAACCAAGAAGCAAACAAGGTAGAATTACAAGATAAGGATTGGGAATAAGAACAATTAATCTAATTGTTTAAAGCAAGAATACATGTGATTGATTGATCCCACTGGTTTTATCTACTCATCTCAGGGAAAAGATTTGAGCTAACATTTTAGTAGTCCCAATATAGATAAGAAATGTTTTATATGACCTCATTTTGCTCACCAAATAAGTAACGTAGATTGCTGTGGTGGTTAGATGGAAGTGCCAACCTGATTGGATTTGGGGGTCCTTCCGAAGCATTGTTTGATCACACCTCTGGGTGTGGCCGGAGCATCATGGAGGTAGGACTTTGGGTGCCATATTTGGTCCCTGTCCTTTCCTCTCTGGTCCTATTGCATTGCTTTTTGCATTTGCTATGAATTAAGTAGCTTTGCCTCATCATGCCTTTCTGATGTGATGTTTGCTGTGGGAGTCAGTTGATCCTAGATTGAGTTCTCTTAAAACATTAGAAAATTAACCTTTCCTCCTTTAAATTGTGAGTATCAGGTCTTGTGTGCAACCAGGGAGAGGATGACTAATACAATTACTCTTTTCATTTTCATGTTGGAGAATTAAAGTCCTTGACTTCCACATAGATCAATAAAGAGCTCACAGTTGATCCAGAACTCGTATTATTTTTTTAAATTTTATTTTAAAGACAAAAGAATGGAGACATATGAATCAGAATAAGCCATAAACAATACAGAAAATACAAAATTATACAGAATATAGTAGGGAATTACAACTGGATGTTGTATTACATAATGTTATCTTCATATTAGTTAATACAAAAACATTAAAGGAAATACAAAATTATAGAGAAGATAGTAAGGAATTTGCACTGGATGCTGTATAATATAAAGTTATCTTCACTTCTGTTAATACAAAAGCAATTGAGGAAATATAGAATTATAGAGAACACAGAAGGGAATTAGCTCTGGATCCTGTCCTACATAATGTTACCTTCACCTTTGTTACTCAGTTACACAGATCATGGCCCATTTGATCATTCAGTTTTTCTCTTCCCTCATCTCCGTTGTCCTACCACTCAATCAGTCATCTTCCCTGTGATAATAACTGTATTCCTGGGTTTATCTATACCCCTGGACTCTCACGTTGAGAAGACATATAGCTGCCTCAGACTATACTATAAAATACATGGGTGTATACAAACTGCCACGGTCGGAGGTGGAAAAGCACATATGCTCACAGCAGACCGCCCAGCTCCACCCCCTCACCGTGCTATGGGTGGGGGCGGGTCCAGTCCGTGAAGTGCCCTCAGCAGAGCAGCCGCAGGGCCCACAGCGGAGTAGCTGTGGGGTAGAACTCATATTACTGAAACTGTGTCTGTATTTTTACAAATCCTGGTCCAAACCACTGGGGAAGAATATGATTGTGATACAACCAGGATTACAAGTAAGAATCAGGTGGATTCAATTTGATACCTATAGGTAGTTATAATTGGGATGAATTAAAGAAAATTGGGCATTAATATTGTAGCAGGTTAACAGTTCTGTCATTAACTGGAAAATGGTAACATCATAATTTTGAGCATACTTCCTTCCCTGCCCTGTGGTAGTCACATTCTCCAACATCACTCTGAGACATGGGAATTTATATTTGAACAAAGGTCCATAGTTCCTATAGGATATTGTGTTTAAATTTTAGGTCATATGCACATTATTCACTGTAGAATCATATACATTTTTGCTTACAATTTTCTTGAAGGTAGAGAAGTGGTGAAGGACACTGTATGAATTAGCTTTCCCGTTGGTGGAACAAAATCCCTGATATACACAACTTACAGTAGGAAATGGCTCATTTGATTCCTGGGTTACAGATGTCTTAGTTTCTGCTCTCTGGCTACCAAGTAGAGGCATCATGAGAGAAAGGTGTGATGGAGCCACACTTCTTTCTTTTCTCAGCTTCATTGAAGCTGATCGAGTTGACATTAAAATTAACTATCCAGGCCACATGGAAAGATTTTGAACAAAAATCAGATCATGACAGTTTAACTTGACTGGTGCAAACAGTGGAAAGGATAGTCGAGTAGTTTCGAAAAGATCTCAGTTTGAGTCCTGCCTCTGCCATTAACCAACAGTGTTATTTGGGTGGGAGTCTTATCTCTCTGCACCTACTCATCTTTAAAAGGCAGAGCATACTTGCCCTATGTAGCCTCACAAAGTTGTAACAAAGTAGAACGTTGTATGAAGTATTTTTATAACAGTCTGTGTACATGCAGAAATGGGCAAATTTCCTGTGATATCCATGGTCACCAACTGCCTACAACTAGAGAACTCCAAAGGCCAGGAACATTAGTACCTGCATGCTGCATTGAACTGAGAAGATAAGCAGAAAATGAAAGTCATAACATTTTGGTGTCCTCTCATTTCTTCTGCTTATTAGCAGTGGCACCCGAGGAAATTATTCTTTCACCTTTTTGCAGCCTTAATTTCTTCCACTATTAAATGGGGAACATAATCTAACATCTAGAAGACAAGTTCGTAAACACACAAAATCATTGCTACTAATGTGCTTTCGAGAGCCTTATTCCCAGGAAGCAACGCAGATTAGTTAAATCTAAATATCTGAGGATAAGATTAGGCACTAGTTATGTCTTTGACGGTTTGATCAATCTTACGTTCTTACATCTGTTGGACTGAGCAATTCATTGAAGATAACAGTATGTAATATAGTAATCATTGTTAATTCCTATCATTTTGTTTTGAGGTCATGTATCTTTTTGTTGTTTTTGTGTTTTTTTTATTTTGTTTTCATTGTTACTTTGTTAATTTTTAGAATTTTAAAATTATAGAAAACCATAGCACAGACATTTTTGAAAGAACCTGCATGATTCCAAAATGTAACCATTTTAAAGATCACTGAATATTCTAGATGGGTGTAAAGTCCAGTCTCCTCTATGTCTAATATTCCAGTGCTTTTAGAGAACACTTCCAGGTTGGTCTATTTCTAATTCCTTCCTAGAGTTAGGTCATGACAGTAAGAATTATATATACCAGTTGTATTAGTCTAAAGGCTATAAGGACTCCAAGTAGGTAGTTTAAAAACTTCTGGATCAAGATGTTGGCAGGGTTGGCTTTTCATGAGACTATAAGAAACAATCCATATTACCTATTTTCCCTTAACTCTGATGAGTTTCTGGCAATCTTTGGCAATTTTTGATTTTCAAAATTATTACTGTAATGTCTGCCTTACATAAGGTTGTTATGGTTGATACATTGTGTCAACTTGGGGAGTCTAGAGGTTTGGCTGAGTGACTCAGTAGGAAGCCAGGGTGCTTACTTTATATACATCCTGAGTCTGTGGAAGAGGAGGGCATGGAGGTTGTATGGAAGCTACATGCCCCCTCGGTGGGGGTAGCCTGTTTACAATGTAAAGGAAGAGAAGAGGCTGCTGGCCTACCATTCCTTCCTTTTGCTGATTGTTTTTGCTGTGCTCTGCTGGCATGAACATTTGCCCTCTGCCAAGTGCCACTCTGTCTCAGAATCAGCCACATATTGACTGAAACCTCCACAAACCGTAGGCTAAATAAACCTTTCCTTCCTTAAATTTGGGCATTGGGTATTTTGTCTCAGCTGGGAAAGAAAAGTAACCAAGACCATAGTGTGTGTATCTCTGTCCAATCATACACTGACTTTTTATAAGGAAACCAGTTATATTGGATTAGGGGTCCATCCTAATCCAGTATGACCAATTTGCAGCTAATAATATCTAAAGTGATCATGTTTCCAAATAACGTCATGAACTAAAGTACTGAAGATTAGACCCTCAGTGCCGGGGGTGACACAGTTGATACAGTAATAATAACAATACCAAGTATATTTGGATCTAACTACTAGGAAGAACATGACTGTTCTCAGGTGATCTCCTAAAACTCCACTAACAAGTAGTTCCAGTGAAAGACTCATTCTCACAAATGACACGGCATGCTCTGGCCCTCTCCCTCTGCTCCTTTCAACCCCACTCAGCAGGTTCTTAGAACTCTGTGCTCCCTTCAGGCCCCCCTCCAATTCTTCCTTCTCAACAAGGGAGACCCTAGCTCCTTCCTTTGCCAGTGTAGGGATTTTCCACTAAGCATCCCAGCCCCCTGCTAACCACCTCGAGTTATTAAAATTCAGCTCAGAATGTCTCACTCTGGTTGTTACATTATCATTCCTCGTTAGAGACTCCTCCAGGGCCTGAGACGGCCCTGCACTGACTGTATAATTACAAAGTCAATTTCTAAACAGACATTTGCAAATAAGTCAATTTAAATACCGAGTTTTGCAAACAATAATTAAGCAGTAGCTTCTTTTTTAATATCTCTATATATAATTAATGCCTGTGGGCTTTTCATTTTACCTTGCAACTGGGTAGTTTGCAATTGTTTGTTGAGCTAAAGTGTTCTTTGAAAGCAAATCAAAGCACAGGGGAAATTTTGGAAGTGATTGAAAAGAGGCCTTTTCTTCTTCCTTTATCCTTGCTTCACCTGATTGGCTGTGTTTTTCATCAGTTGGGACTGCGATAGGGGAAGAAAGCTGAAGTGGAATCATTTCCTGCCCTGAAAATAACAAAAATAACAACAAAGGATTCTGGTTCAGGGATGGAATAGCTAATATGGCTTCTTTCATCAGATATTGGTTTCTCCTTACTAGAAGCCTGAAACCTCAAATCACACCTGCTTTAGCATCATCTACACAGAATTTGCCTTCTATAATTCAGAAATAGTTCTCCTAGGAGTTTTCCTCATGGTTTAAAATGGTCTACAATGGATCTCTGTCTTCTGCAGGATAATGGACTAGTTCTAGCACTCAAGATCATTCAGTATTTGGCCTTCCCATCTCTTTTAATTACTTTTGTTGAAAACTTATTGGATGCTAGGGAAAATAAAAGGAAATAAGAATATAACAGTAAAAAACACTAAGGTTATTGAGGACAGCAATGCTGAACATTGGTCTGGTCTGGAGACCTATGAATGTCTGCTGGAGAAGATGATATTAAAGTTAACATCTCATACATTAGCAAATATTACCTGGTAACAGAGACGAGAGAACACAGGCCTCTCTGGGAAAAATAAAATGGGCATGAGTAGTAGCTACTGTAAGAACAGTTAAGGGAATGCAATATAAAATGAGTGTATGCACAGAAGCATGGGTTAAAATTGTGAAAACCTTGTAGGTCAGGTTGAGAAGACTGAACTTCATCCTAAGGATGACAGGGATCTGTAGAGGTGTTGTGGGGAGTCATGTGCCCGGTTTGTTTTATGTTGCCTCAGCCGTGTCCTCGTGCCACACTAGAAGCTCCTCCAAGTTAGTTATATATTCCAGCAATTCTTAATTGAGTTTCCAAACTTTCCTCCAAGATGTTTCCCCAGTATGCCAGGCCAGCTTGATACCTCCTTTGCAAATTCTGATTCACAGGTCCTATGCTCTGAAAACTGCTCTCAATCTCATCATCATGAGTGAGATTCTCCCTATCACTATTTCCAAAATATTTTGTTCAAGCCTCTAGTTGCATATTTACAGAATTTATATTGTAAAACCTTTCCCTGTTTTTAATGCTTTGAGTTTCTATACTTTAAGCATGGTTCTTAGCAAATACCAAACACTTATGAATGCAATATTAGAGTTATCAAGAATTTAACCAACAGATAAAACCCACAGGTGTGTTAGTCGGTAAATCTACATATTTGCTGTTGCAGCCTCTGCAGTGTCTTGCTTTCAGAATATCTTCTAGCACATTCTCACTCTT
Organism: Dinomys branickii; assembly: GCA_004027595.1. Taxonomy (NCBI): domain Eukaryota; kingdom Metazoa; phylum Chordata; class Mammalia; order Rodentia; family Dinomyidae; genus Dinomys; species Dinomys branickii. The sequence goes on along the minus strand of PVLD010025105.1, from coordinate 12,304 downwards.
AAGTGGACATTCTTAGTCAGTTCATAGGAAAGGAACTTCTGTAAAGCTTAACTGAGGTCACATGCAGAGAAGGGAGATGGAGACTTGAGATTCCAGGGCACAAAAAGAGTAAGGATGCCAATAAGTCTTATAATTTGACATTTTCAGATAAAATTACAGTCCTGGAAACCCATGGACATAGAAGATTCTGCTTCCTCTTTGGCCTCAGAAGTAAATGCTTTCTTCTTCATCTTTATCCATTACTAGAAAGATAGATTCATTTCAATTCGAGGTGATGGGCCCTAGAGAAGGTAGTTCTATCCTATAAAGTCAAAAGATCAGACTAGAAAAATTAAGAGTTTTCAGCTCAAAGAGCTTCAGGTACTCCTTTCTCTATTTGGGTTATGTTGTCTTTTAGAGTAAAACCAATGAGCACCGGTGGTGACTGACCTTCAGTGGAACATATATTTCTCCATTTCCTGCACTAACAAATTACGTAAGACTGATCCCTAGCATCCTTTCCAGTAAGGATGTTTACTTCCTAGGAAATGTGCTTCTTTCCCTTCCAGAGGTCTTGGAGTTTATTTCTCATGATCTTTTCTGAGAAGACCCATCATCTCTGAAGGACTTTTGATGCTTCTATGAAAGATCACATAAATTTGAATACACAGTTCCCCAAAGCCCTTAACAGGCTAGGGTACGGGTGGATTAGTAGTGGCCTATTCTGATTCTGACTCTCAAATCTATTTATTTCAGCAATTAGTTGAAGTTCTAGATGTAACTGGGTGGTATAATCAGAGGTGTGTTGTGAATAAAATTACTCAGAACTCTTTCTAATCCAACAGTTTTCAATCTTCACTACACTTTAGAATAATTGGATAAAACAAGCAGGGAAACCATCAAAACATCACTAAGTATTTTTTAGTCTCTTGAGGTTTTCCAATATTTAGAATGAAAATCGCTGACCTAGGTCACCATTCACTGAAAATTAGTCTTATCCTGATTCAAGAGACTGGCCACCTACAGCTATCCAACTGGGGATCTATGGCAGGCAGACACAGACAGCCAGAATGTCTAAATTTGGTGATAATTTCTTGTCAATCATCAAAAGACTTAAAGAAGAGTTCAACCTAGTAAGGGAAAAGGGGAAATATAATTTCAGGTTTCCTGCCTGTTAGCTTTCATATGACCCTCTCAGATCTGCATGAACACACAGATTTGCAGGGAATCCTACTGGCATATTTCTTTGACCTTCCTGCCCTCCCCCATTTCTGTTTTTTTCACTCTTTCCTCCCTCCTTCTGGGTTCATTTTACTACTGGCATACAATTGTGAAAAAACAGCAGAAAGCATCAGGGACTGTGGCTAGAATATTGCATTTGTGGTTACTTTGTGTCATTTGAAGAGCCACTTAATTTCTCAGAGCTTCTTCTCCATATTTATTTAGTTGATTAGATCAGAAAATATTATAGATTATTTTAATAATAGCATTTGATGTTATGCTATATTTCACATTTTATTCTTTTCCATGCTTTCTGTAACCTCCTCTCTTTGTATAAGCTCTTGAACATGGAATTTTGAATAAAGGGAGAATGGCTATTTCAGTCCTCTTTGTACCAAATTTTGGTCCTATTTCAAAGGTTCACACTGCATCAAAAAGCTGTAGTCTGAAAAGTCAGTAGTCATGGCTGGATGAAAGGTTCCAGCATACTTACTTTCCTATGATTTCTTTTATATCCTCTTCCCCATTGGGTTTGGACTTCCATTTTCTTACTCTTTTAAATTCCTCTCATCTCTCTTCATGCTCCTTCGATTGCTTGTATACTATGAACATTTTCCTATCATTTTTGAGCTCTCATTCCTTTGACCAATTATATCTCTTGAGTCCTATAATATACATTTAAATATTGTTTTCTGTCACCTTCTTGGTACTGGTTGTGACACCATGTGCCCCCTATGAATATTACCATGTTACAGGGTGCTGGAGGATAGAATGCCATTCTTTTCTTCTCTTGCCTTCCAGCAAGGTGTTATGCTAAAAGTCAAGCACATAAAGTGTGCTTAAGATAATTTGAGGAATTGAGTACTACAAGTTCTGTTTTTTTCAGATATGAGTTAATTTATTTCAACCTCTACATTTTACCCAAAATCCTAGGGCTCACAGAGCTAGTATAGCTTACTGTGAGTTAATAGCTAAGCTTGACTAGAAACTTTCTCATTTCTCAGTCCATTTCATTATCCCTATCATGTGTTATATGATTTATTTTCCTGAAGCCCAAGCTGGACCCAAATCCTCAAAAATATTAGTTACTTAACCCATTATACTAGCACTTTTTATAGCTTAAGTTATATCTCATAAAACTGTAATCCTAATGCTCTTCAGGAAGTGAATTTTAAATTAATGTCTGAGTTAATTAGTCCACAGAGGTCTCCCCTGAAAGGAAGTCATAATAGTGTAACAGGAGCTTACAGTTTAAAATATGCAAAGCTTCTTTCAGTCCTTTATTCCTTACTAACTCTGTGAGCTTAGGGTCATGAGTTAGAAGTTTTGGAACCTAAGTTTCCTCATCCAAAACGATGCATAAATAATCTCATTTGAAAATATGGTAGAGTTGGGGAGAGGTCATATTTTCCTTTGTAAATTTTGATGAGTGACAGAAATGCCAAATACGTGTCTTTTCAATATCATTAATGATTAATTATAAAGTACAAAAGATGTCGATGCTAGTTAAGAGAGGAAGGACCATAGTTTTGCTGCTTTATTCTTTTGTCAGCTGGCAAGAAGCCACTATCAATATTGGTGACAATTACATATGCCTCCTTGTTCTCTCTTATATGTGTGTGAGACCCATAACTTAAAACACTTGCTCGTATTCAGCACAAAAACAAATAGCAAAGCAACTCCGGTTGTGATGTATTTCAACAGCATAACTTAGACTTGTCACCATTCTGTTAAATTATGAATACCTATCACTTGATGGAGTCGGTGCTTTTATTTGGAACGAGGAAGGAGGGGGCAAAGTGGTTCCGGTGGGTGAAGGAAAGAACACAGGAAGATGCAGTTGCAATAGAGATTAACAATGGGTATCCTGTGAGCAGTGCTTAGGGATGCTGATGCAGCTAAAGCAAATGTTTGTGTTTGGCCACAGTGGAGACTATGACGGATTATGGATCCTTGGCCTTGAGCCTTGATGTAATCCAATTCTAAATAAATCATAAATCTAAGTGCAGACTGGTAAGGTGGGAAGCATACCAATTCAGACTAGATGGTAGCAAGTGGACAGTGGTGGCCAGGATTGATTATGGGCTGTGAAATAGGGAGGGGTGGCAGGAGGAGGACTGTGACCAGCCTACAAGGATGTACTTCTTTGTCTTCAATTCAGCTGCCGACACCAGCAGTGTGAATGAGAGATCACTGCTGAATTAGCCACAAGGCCAGGCATTTTGCTGTCTTCTAAATTTTCTTCGATGAAGGGATTTTTTTCATCATAAAGATGCTGAGTCACTAATATTTGGGCTACTTTCACAATTTCATCACTGTCAAAAATCTCAAAGTTAGCTTGAGCTTCTCATAGGCCTAAAGGTTGCTGGAAATATGCAAAGATGCTACAGTCAGAGTGTTGTGATAGGGAATAGAACTTTATGTATGTAAAGCATGACAAGGAAAAGGAAAATTGTTAATGCATACCTTTTCTAATTTTCTGTTCCCTAAAAGAAAAAGGCAATGCCTCAATGAGATATCATCTCACCCCAGGTGGAATAGCTCTTATCAAAATGGCCAAAACCATAAAGGTTGGTTACGATTCAGAGAAAGGGGACCTCTCGTACACTGTTAGTTGGAATATTGGTATATTTAAAGAAAAGAGTATGGAGTGTTTTCAAAATGCTAGAACTAGAAATATGATCAAGCAATCCCACTGCTTGGATATGTCCCTAAGAATGGATACCAATATGGCAAACAGACATTTGAACTCACGTTTAGTGTAGCACCATTCATAATAACCGAGCTATAGAATCAACCCTGATGTCTGTCAGTGTGTGAGTGGATAAAGAAATTGTGGTATATGTACACCGTGAAATACTAGTCAGCCATTAAAATGAATGTGGTTCTGTCATTTGAACAACATGTATTGAACCGGAGGTTGTTCTGTTCAGGCTCAGAACGTTCTTGCTCTCATGTGGACTCTCACAAGTTAATTTCATAGAACTAAAGTGGAGAACAGCACTTAACAGGGCCTGGGAAGGAAAGATAGAACAAGAATGATTAATGAGTCTAGTGTAGCAGGTGGATAGGAGATGTTCTTTAGAACAAGAAGATAAACTACAGTTGACAACAATTAATTGGATAATTTCAAAGTAAGTTTTAGGAAGAATTTTGAATGTTCCTAACACAAGTAAATGACAAATGTCTGAAATGAAGATCTTCCAGCTACCCTGGTCTGGTCATTACATGTAGTACAGATATGTAGAAATAATATACTGTGGAATATAAATATGTACAATTGCTACCTGTCCATTAAAAGTAAAACCATATATAAAAAAGAAAATTCAATGTGTGAAGGGTGAAATGGAGAGTTTTATTTACATTCCAACGACAAAGCTACTTCTGGGAAAAGGAGAAAGATTTACTAGAATGTACAAAGCCACTGAGAACGGAACAAGAAATTGGGGGCTGGCAAGAACTGTTGATAAACAACAACAACAACAAAATCGCCATTTCAAATTTGCTTTGTTTTACATTGACTCTCCACTTGAAATATTACACATGACCACAGTATAAGGCATAAATTTCCTTTCAGTATTTTTGGCTGTCAGACCAAAGTTCCTTACAAGTATAACATTGTATTAAAATGATATACCCAACTATTATCTGATTTATTCTGAGAGCTACATCTCATCTAGGATTTAGGAGAAGAACTGAAATGCTTAGCTTCAATTCAGATCCAATCTTCCTCTTGAATTTAGGCTAAAAATGTATTCTCATCATGACTGTGAAACTAATGAATCTAAGGTACATGGGATGTATATTGATTTGATATGAGGAAAAATGGCCCTTGGGATGTGTAATGCAGTGGTCCTCGAGTGTATTCCTCTGGCATAGGTTGATAAATGCATAATTAGGTCCAGAGGCAGATGGTAGATCATATTTTCAAATCAGCTTTATGTTTCTTGGACAACATAGTTTAAAGGTTGTAGTATATTCACATAAGTCTAAAAATCATTACTATGGAGCAACAGAAGCAAATGTAGAAATAGACATGAGAGAGATTCATTGAGGAAGAAAGGCCCTTCCCAGGAACGGTGGAAAGGAGGGAGCAGAAGGCGGGAGCGAGAGCTTCAAGACTGAGATTGTAGGTCTGACATCAGGGAAAAACAAAGAAATATTAGATAAGGATAGTCTCAAATTGGGTGGTTCAAAAAGGCTTGAAGAAGGGGCAAAGTTGCCTATCACATAAGTCTTGGACGACACCAAAATGCACTTGCATTAGTAGCCTCACTAGGTGAAAAAGCCATCTGTCGCTATGGCCAACCATGGCCTCTGCAGGAAAATTGACCTCTGCATTCCCATGCTTGCTATGGTGAATTTTAGGCTAGCTTTATTTATTGCTTTAGGGTAGATCCTATGGATGTTCAATGTCTTATGCAATTACAGACATTTATGATTAGGGAGATGTGGTCAATTAAAGTATTTTGTCCTGGTAAATTTATCAGATAATAATCCCAGAGAAATAAGCTCTGTCTGTAGCTTGTTCCAGTTAAGCACATTTCAGATCCATATCATAAGTATTTGATGTGAATTTGAATTCTGCAAATTAGAAATATAGAAAGTATCAATAAGTCTCACTTTATTACAACAATTTAAACACTGTAAGACTCACTCAAATTAAAAGCAATTAATCGAGAACTCCATAATTCCAAAGCTGCCTCAGTGAATTTTAAACTATATCTTTCAGAGGGCTACAGAGAAGCATGACTTTTGCTGTTACACACGGAGACCTGTCAACTTGTGTCAGGATTAATCTTTCATTTTGTGTTATTTATAAAGTATTGGGCTCATATAAAAAAGTTCATGATTCTATTATTTCTCGATGAAATTTAACAATGCACAGGGGTAACTATAGTGGCAAAGTAAGAATAAAAAGCCAAATGAAGTATTTAGCTGTTAATAAAACTTGCAGGGAACCAAGAGTTGCAGGGAAGGAAGAGAAAAAATGCTGTTAATTAACCAAGTCTGTAGGGCCCAGGATTAGGATTTACTTACGTACACTATGCAACGTATTTTGAGTGGACCGCTTGACTGAATGTTCTAGAAAGTGAAGAGGGACTGAAGTGATGGTGTTTCCTTGGAAGCCTCACAATGACAGAAAGGGGATGCATGGGCTGCGTGCCTTTCTGGACTACAGGGAGTTCCGTAGCTGGTAATTGGGCAGCAGGTGCTGGAAAGAAGTTTGGAGGATTGGAAGCTCCTAGAGCAGGTCAGTGCAGTAGCAATTTATAGCCAACATTTAAAAAAGCTTTTCCAAACTCCACCTGTGCAAGGAGATATCTGAATTCTTGGTGCTAAAATGGCTAATTAAAAAAGGAGGGAAAGGGGCATTCATAAAGTCTTCATGAGAATAAATCAACAGCCAAAACTCAGACTAAAACACCATATGGGAATATGAAGGTACTAAAGGCATGCTACTTTACCCTGAATTTGTTCCCCTCAAAATGTGACCCAGGTTGTCATACTGAAGTGGTTTCTATGCTATGAATTGGTGATTCACAGGCAACCAGAAGGTGCATCTCCTAAGTTCCTTGCAATATGAGAAGATTAGTCCCAAGAGAGGACCATCTCTGACATACTATGGTCTCCATCATGGAAGGAAAAATGTCAGAGACAAACTGAAGGTGCAGAAGAATATCTAGTGACCCACTGTCACCGCAGGGCAACCAAATGGGCAGACATTCCATCGGCTTCCTGCTCACCAAGAATAAAACTAAGATTGGGGACGACTGAAGCTGAAACTCAACACAGTTACTGATTTGGACTTGTCTCAGTTACTCATATTTGGGTTTGCTAGAAGTAATTGAATGGATAGAGTCAAAGCTCATGCTCGTCCCCTCCGGATGTTCTTATGGGGTCCCATGAGGATGAAGAGAATGGACATGAAAGAGAGGTGGAAGAGGGGCAGGCTGTGTCTGGGGAGGAGTGATGTGTGTCACAAAGCGTCACATTCCATTCTCTGGGGTCCCTGGTAAAGACTTTACAGGAATTTGAGGATAAAATGTTAGTATTCCGACTCTCTCTTCTGAGAAAGTGGATGCACAGGGTGCAATAAAAAGGAGGAGGAAGAGGAAAGATCAACTTGTTTGAACTGGGCGGGGTAGCGAAGTTCTCCTGGGATCAAATGACAGCTCTGGACAAGAGGGGTAAAGTCCAGCATGAGGTGAATTTGAAACACTTTGGAGCGCTCAGCATGAAAAAAAAAATTAGCAACATGCTGTCAACCGTTTGAAGTACAGAAAAAATATGGAAGGACTCAATTTTAAAGAATTTCTCTTTCTCTTAGTGCCATTGTTGACATCTTTTTTTGAAGCTTAATTAAAGATTTAAATAGCCTTTTCAATTTTCAAATATTTGTGCATAGGAAATTATTATTATTATTATTATTTCTGAATGTGACACTGTTCTGAGGCAGGTCCTGACTATTCCAACTTTATCGGTGTATTCTGGCATAAAGTATAGATGAGCATTTATATTTTTTTCTGGTGAGAATTACTTTCCAATATAATTTATCCAAATTCCATTCTGAAATGGAAATGTTCATTCTAAATCAAGAGCAAATCAAAATATTGGAGGAGCAAGGCAGCTGTATAAAGCTTTGGAAATAGAATTGGAATGCGAATCACAGTGGCAACCAGGGATTTAAAATCAGAGTCCTGGGATTGGAAAAGGCATTGAAAAATCGTTAGGTTGAACCTCCCAGCCAATCAGAATGTGCCTCTGCAATATGCCTGACAGATGGCCACCTCATCTGTGTTGGAAGCATTCCAGTGAAGGAGAGATCTCCACCTGGACAGCCAATTCTGTGTTTGGACAGGCCTTGTTATTATCATGTTTCTTGTATTTAACCCAAATCAGATTTCTGCAAAACCACAATGACTCGTCATTTTTCTACCCTCTGGATGCGTTGGTACCCAGTTGAGACGAGGGGGTCTTATCATTTACTAGACCTTGATTTAGGAAAAAGTCTGAATATGAACAAGAATCAACTTATATGCCAATAATTTCTAAACAGAGGGTTTATTTTTGTGGTTTCATACATAGTGGATCGAACAGAGCAAATTATACATATTATGTTTCCCCCATAATATGAGGATGCTATAACAATGTTTTTAGGTGTTACCAGAATGACAAATTAGTGGCAGATGATCTCTTCATTAGAACTTGTTTTTGTGGCATATTTTTTCAAGCAGTGAAACTCCATATTGGAATAAATTTCTATCTGTGTCATCTTTGATTATAAGTGAAAAGATTATCTACCCCAGAAGGTACCTATGACCTTTATTGAGCAATCTGGCTCTGAGCCTTTGAGGTCCCAGTTGTGATCCTTATATTTTATATTCTAAATAATACTCTGATTCTGATCTCTTTGCTCTGTGTATGCTAACAACTCAATCTAGACTGAAGCCTAGAAAGCAGATGCACTTTGTACAGGCGAGAGCATGAGTAGTTCTGTAGTGACCACTGAGAAGAGCTGAATACTTTCTCATGATACAACAAACAAAAATGCTGTGGACTCTTTACCTTTTCACAAATATGTCCTCATGCCTGTGTATACTTAAATCCAATATAGGCAATTCTTTGTTTACCTGAGTGGAAACAAAGAATTAACTCCTCCTGGGAGAATAATTAAAGACCACTCAAATACTCATCAATTTACTTCTATTTATCAAAAGAAATTTTATGAGTCACTTTTGTTTGAGGGCCATGGGAGACACAAGTCAGATGTTCCTTCAAGAAAGTGGTAGTTGCTTTGTTGTAAAGCATGTTCTTAGCAAACAGACTTCACTGTGTTATCTTTGGGATCTGGTGAATCTTTAGGGAGCTGCCTTGATGAAGTCACGCCCCTCCTGGGAACATTACATGTAGTGGGGACCCAGGCAGAGGGGTAAAAGCCTGGCAAGTAAGAGTCACTTCGAGAAATATGATGGGCTTTGCTCATTTCTCAGTTTCCTGCCATGTAGGTGGAAAATCCATTGAAAGTACATCATAGTTTTTCTTTTTTTGGCCCAGTTCTTTTCCTATCCTCTTTCTTTCCTAGGTATCCTAGGAAAAACTATATTCTCTGAAATCAGTCTGTGAATCTACTTGGGAGATGTCAACAAATGAGAAAGACTAAATAAAAAAGAAAGAAGTTGTTGCTTTTCTTTCTTTCCACTGAGAAGCATACAAGTGAATAACAGAACCATAGTTAGGAATGGCATATATTCTTTCCACCTTATGAATGAATTGATTTCCTGAGAAAAATAGGCTGTTGAGAAAATGGTACTTAAGCAACACTTGTGAGACTTCCATCAAGCAACTTGACTTTGGATTCCTTCTGATGAAGTTTGAATTGTGGACAAATCCTTTTCGTTTAATAGTTTACAGTTGTCCTAAGTGTAGCAAGGCCACCTGTTGGCTTAGGTAAACACACAATATATATTTTCCAGTGTTGTGATGTCACACATAATCTGATTGCAAATACTAGAGACAGTGTTGAACAGTAGAGACAGACTTCTTACTAAGTACTATGATAACATAAGAGACACTGAGAAAGGCAGAATGTATGCTTTGCAAAACCTAGTTAAGTAAACTTCAAGGACACAGAAAGAAACACACTGTGATCCATTCTCCGTAGAAGGCCTGATATATTTAGATTTTTCATTAAGATGAACTGAAACACAAAATGTATTCAGTTATCCAGGAAATTAATTAACCACTTCCTAAGATTTCTCCTTGATCAATGCTATTTCCCCCATATTTGGTTAATTGAACTGTCAGCCTCCATTGGTATGTGGGTAGTTTTGGGCAGCCGCATCAGGAATACTCAACTTCAAAGGCATTTATTCCTGCAAAATAGGTTCCGTATTTTCCTCATAAATCCTCCTTTACTTTCTATGGAAAGAACTTCAGTCAATAGCCATACTTTAAAAATGTATTTAAAATTAAGATAAAAGTTTCTGAAATAGCAAGCTATCTCTTGATAAAAGCTATGAGCATATCTTGGAGATGAAGAAGTCATGTTGAATTCTTGTTCTCTCAGGTAATAGCTAATCCTGGGTGAGTTATTTCTGCTTTTTCTTTCACTGTCAAATGGAGCCAATATTGATTTCTGTATTTTTATGAGACATTAGAGGAGACATTTGGATAGAATGTAATATACAACTAATAGTTGTTATTATTGTTTTTCAGTTGTTATCACTATCATTATTAATTCCAGTCTTCTAAATTATATTTAAAAATCTCACAAATATCTCATAGTGTCATGCTTGTGAGACGATCTCATGACTGTCGTGGTATAATATTGTGCTCATGTTTGGAAAGTCTATTTCTTTTTATTTTTAAAAAATAAAAAAACTGACAAAACAACAATGAAGACAAAAATCAAACAACACAAAAACAACAAAAATTAAACATTACCTCAAGACAAAATGATAGAAATTTACAATGGCTGCTAATTTACATAATGTTATCTTCAGCAAAGTTACTCAGTCCAGTAGACAAAAGATTGTAAGATTGATCAAACAAAGACAGTAACAAGTAAAAACAATAGAAATAATTAAGAAAGAACATTGGAAATGATGCAGAGCTTCACCATACACAATCGCAGGAATACAACAATAGTTCTTATACTGCACCTTGTTTTCAAATCAGTTACCAAATTCAAGCATGCAAAATTGGTCAAGAAAAAAAAATTTAAGCATTGACTCTTCCTCTAAATAAACTACAGACATTAGCAATACACCCATTCCAGCTATCCTTACATATACATATAAATTTCGTTTTTCATTTAAGAAAAAAACAACATAACAAAAAGAAATACATAAACAAATCAGCAAAAAGAGCAATAAAATGATACAGAATTTCAAAACATGATGATAAGGCATTAACAACGGCTGTAACACAGTGTCATCTTCAAAATGATTGCACATAAAACCAGACGTAGGCATGCAAGACTGATCAAACAATTACACATCAAGAGTTCCTTTCAATAAAGCCACAGATATTAGTAGTACAAGTATCCTAGCTAACCTGTGTATATATTTTTCCCCCTTCCTACTTTCTTTTTCCTCTCACCTCATTCATACCAGTTGCTCCTCCCTATTTGAGAAGATTCTTCTCCCTTTCACAGTATCTATTGTATCTTTCAGATTTTATTTACTCTTTCAGGTTCTTGAAAGTCTATTCTAAAGGTGGCAAACAGCTGACATACAAGGCAGGGACAAGCAGAACGGTGTGCAGAGCTCATTCTATTACGCTCCTTGGCTTCCTTCATTGATATCATCCTGGCTCTTCTTCCTTTCCTTCAGAGTTTGCTGCAAGAATTTTGGTACACGGAGCTGCTCAGTTTTGGAGACAGTCATTTACTAAGAGGCCAGTGGTACAGCCAAATCCTTTCTGCCCATCTGAGTGAGTAACAACTGAATAGTTCATTTGTACTCTGCTTCCTCTACCAGATTTCCTGAGGGGCTTCCATGTGTCAACAATGTGTAGTTGTTAGAGAGAGATCAGCCACCGCGACATGGTCTTTGTAATCAACCACAAAGAATGCAGAAGTGATTGTGGAACACAAAATGACCACAACAAAATATGTACACTTAAAAAGCAGAGTTTAGTCAGACAATTCAGCAGTCTTATCCATGTTTTGATTATGTAATATACTTGATTTGAGGAGAGGCATTTAACTATCAGTCTCATAGTTTTCATTCTTAAGACAGGAAAGAGTACCTACCACATATGGTTGGTTGGTCATATGGTCTTGAGGATCTCATGAGCACACATGTGAAGTGCTTTGTACAGCTTTTACATAGTGAGGGTGCAGTAACTATTAATAGCAATGATATTAAAGTGACTACAATATAGTAATAACTACTAGTGCTACTGTCAGTGCAGAGTATCTTCACACAAACCCAAATATCCATCAACTGAGGAATGGATAAAAAAGATGTAGCATTTTTCTACAATGGAGCATTACTCAGCTGCAAAGAAAAATGAACTTAAGGCTTTTATAGGTAAATGAATGCAATTAGAGACCATACTCATAAGTGAAATAAGTGAGACCCACAAGTGTAAACAT